>PPHD01023964.1:0-12285 GCA_002909625.1 Bambusicola thoracicus
GACACTGGTGCCTCTTCCCTTGTCCAACAATGCACTGAACCATCAGAGAAGGCCGCTAGTTTGGTCAAGTTGGATTTGCCCTAGGTGAAGCCATGATGGTTCTCCTGTATCTCCTCCCTGCCTTCCACATGCCTCAGCATAGCTTCCTGGAGGGTCTGCTCCATGACTTTTTGTGGCACAGAGGTGACACTGACAGGTTGGTAGTTCCCAGGGTCATCCTTTTGGTCCTTCTTAAGAATGGATGTGATGTTGCCTTTTTTCCAGTCACCAGGGACTTCAGCTGATTGCCATGGCTTTTCAAATATCACTGAGAGTGGCTTGGCAACTACACCAGCCAATTCCCTCAGGATTCTGGGATGCATCTCACTGGGACCCATGGACTTGTAGATGTTTAAGTTCCTCAGGCAGTCAAAAACCTGATCTATGCTTACAGTGAGAAGGAAGTTGCTTCCTCTATCCCCTCTACCAAATCGAACATTTGAAGGCTGTGCAACGAGCAGTTATCAGAGAAGACCAAGGCAAAAAAGTACCTCAGACTTCTCCTTCTCTGTAGTTACCAGCTTGCCTACGTCACTCGGTAGGGGGGGAGGTGAACCCTCCTGGACTTTCATTTTATGGTTGAGGTACCCGTAGAAGGCTTTCTTGTTCTTTTTGGTATTCCTTGCCAAGTTTATTTCAAGTTGGGCCTTGGCTTTCCTGACTCCATTCCTCTAAATGTCACAATAAACAGCGGAGAATAGTTATAACAGAAGACAGAAAAGTGTACAAGCAACGCTGGTGTACAAAGAAGTGAAAATTCCTATTTAATTCACTTATCTCAAACTTCTGCTGTTCTGGGGACTGAAATTACACGGAAGCTCTACATATATTCTACAGTACTGAACTGAAGAGACAAGCTCACAGATGGTTTTAAATTAAAGGGATTCTGCTTTACGATCACTGGAAGGTAGAATAATGAAGACTGTATATACTTCTCCTTCCGCAGAAGGAAAGGCTCATTTGTACGCATATAAAGCCACATCCAATCAGATTATCATGCATTAACGTATTGTTAGGGGACAGTAACAAAATTCCTTTGGTGACAAAAATCTGATTCAAAACCATAACAAACACTAGCTTCAAAACTGAATAATGAATATTTTAATGACAGACAATACTTTCCATGACAACAATCCGAGGAAATGAATCCATGCCTAAACCCACATCTCAGCAGCTGACTCTTCTGTCTAAACCATCAGTTACTTAGCTACAGAATTTGGGATCAAAGATAGCAATCAGATTTAATATCCTTTTCAATATTTACCTTCTCCTTTAACTCCCACGTGACCTGGTATTAATCTTCTCATGCCATATATTTTCCCAGCAGAATTAGCTCCAACAGCTTAACGTATATACAGCATCTTTGCCAGACACTACCATCCTCATGACCAGTTTACAGATGCATGCCCACCCCTGCTGCAACTGTGACAGCACAGCAACTCAGTCTCATGACAAACTGCAAATGAGAGTATATCAACAGACAGGCCTGCGCTGAACCTGAGCTACCAGACAGGATAAACGTAGGAATGAACATTGCCAGATACACTGCCTGTGACTGATCTTGCACTCAGATGGTCTCTAACAGCTTTAGTTGGAATAAAGCAAATACAACATTCTTTTTCTTATCTAAACAATTCAAAGCTTACTTTTCAAAAGGATGTCTCTTCTTGAACTTTCATCATCTCCCTGATAAGTTTGCAGTACCACAAAGTGGGGAAAGTGTCTCAATCACAAGAATCAAGACAGTGGTCTTTCCCTTGGAAGTATTTAGTTGTTACTTACAAGATGCCAGAGATTCTACACTTTTGAGTAGTATATTTGGAAAAACACAATGTGCAAAACTGCCAGAGCCACTGAGGTGCCAGAACATTCTTCCAGAAGCCTAACAAGAGAGCCTGCCCACTGTCAGTGTGCCACACATCACATGTCAGTCTTCCAGGACACATCAAGTCTGGCAGCTTCCCTTGTATCAGTATTTACTGGCCCCATCAAACAATCCACATGGACACACTGAGATGCATTCAAAGTCAGACATCCCACAAGGCGCACAATGAAAGCTCCAAGGTATAAAGGGTCAACACAGAGAAATTAGCTGCAATGGAGGCAGCTCAGACTCAATTCCCAGGGACATTGCTACAGAAGCCCTTTCCCTAAGGCAACAACCATGCACAGATACTTAAAACCATCAGCTCTACTATCCTGAAGAATTAGCATCTCAAAGCAAGACTTACTACTAGAGCTACCCAAAGCTAGGCAGGTGTGGAAAGGAATTCCTGCTGACACTGAGCACTCACAGCAAAGCACTGCCCAGATGCAGGACAAACCAAGCAATTTTCTTCAGAAATATACAGCCTAAAGGACAATGTGCTGATTGTGCCGCAGAAAGGAACTGAATTCGAGTATTTCAGTAGAACAAACTAGTGTAAAATTCACAGCTGATGCTTCTGTTTGCTTCACAGTGTAAAAGAGTGTTCAGCAAGTTTACATCATGTACAGTGATCGCTCCAAAAATAATACCTCCTATTTACTTCCATGGAAACCACAATAGACACAAAGAGCACAATAAAATTATTTGAGAAGCTAGAGCATATCCTCAGCTACAAACCACTGTTTTTCAACATAGTCACCACCATTTGTTATGCATTTTCACCAGTGATGAATAAAAGCCTGCATGCCATGCTTGCAGATATCTGCACCAGTGGAGGTCATCCACTGTCACTGTTGCCACTGCTACAACGTACCACCCACTGCTTCCCTGTGCTCACAGCCACTGGTTGGTGCCTACATTCAGCAAGTGTCAACGAACGCCAATGGCTCCATTTTTTTCGCATGGAGGAATTCACTGACACACCTTTGCCCCATACGTGCTTTCACGTAAGTTGCCATTCTGTCAGACTGCCCCTCTGCTGCCATCTGTCGCTCGGCAACAACAGGTAACAGGATATCGGTGGGAAGGTTCAGACTGTGCTGTCACACAGCCAACGTTCGCATCTGACCTCGTGGGCCGGTATTATAAACTAGGAGGCATTACTTTCGGAGCAGACACGATAACACTCTCGCGGCAAAGAGAACGACGACAGAAAACGGGCAGCAGCCGTTGCCGGAACTCCGAACTCAACGCGCGGACACAGATCTCCGCCCAGGCGGAGACGGAAGGCAGAGCGAGCCGCCGCTTCGCGAACGCAGCGAGACATGCAGAGCCCCGTGCGGGCAGCAGGCGGCGCTCGCCGCCGCCGCCACCTTGGACAGCAGAACGCGCCGCGCTGCCTCCCGCCGCGCCGCTCGGTGCTGCCGCCCCGCGGTTCCCCGCGAGGGGGCGCTGCCGTGCGGTCGCCGCCGCCGCCGCCGCCACCCAGCGGCAAGGCCGCCCCTCTGCTCGACGCCGGGCGGAGCGGGCAGGGGGGCAGCGCGCGGAGCCGCGGCACGGGCTTCTCCCCCGGCCCTCCCCGTGGCGATAACGGCGACGGCGGTTGGAGCGCCCGCACCTGCCCCTGCCGCGCGCGGGGCGACGCGTTACGATGCGTTCCGTTACACCCCCCCTCCGCCGCCCTGCACCTGGCACACGGCGCTGCGGAAGCCGCGGTAGCCGTTCTTGCCGTAGCTGAGCACTTTCTCGTCCGGATCCGCCTGCTCCTGGCGCCGGTCGAAGAGAAAGACGGTGCGATCCCCGCCTCCGCGTGGAGACAACTGCATCGACTTGCGGGCCCCGCGGCTGCCGCCCGCCGCTGCCATGTTGGGACTGCGAGGAGACGGAAAACGTCCGGCAGCGATGGCGGCAACGGCGGCGGTTAGCGCCTACCCGCGAGCTCCCCCGTCTGGCGCCGCGCTCCTACCGGCCGGAAGAAGACAAAGAGCCGGAAGGAAGCAGAGCGCGCGGCCCGAGAACGCGCGGTCCGAGAACGCGCGGCGGCCGAAAAACGAAACCGCGTCTCGGCGCCGGCGGCCGAGAAACGAAACCGCGGCCCTGCGCCGCGACCTCGGAACGAGACCGCGCTGCGCCACTTCCGGGGCGGGGCGGGGCGGGAGGCGAAGGGATGGCACTGTGCTCTGGGCGCGCATGCACGCTGGCGTCGGCACCGCGTGCCGTTCTCCTCGCCCGCCGCGTTGAGGCTGCGGGAGCTGCTGCCGCCTCCTCAGGGGAGGGCTCAGCGACCCGCGACCGCTGTCCTCGCTCGGGCTCAAGCACTGAGGCACAAAGGGCTGCTCACCTTCCTTAGCGTGAACAGTCAAGCGCTATGGTGGTACCCATGACGTGGCAGCTGTAGCTTGTCCCTTGCACCCCATCCAAGTTTCTTTACGTCTGTTCTACAGACACTGAGGTGTCTGCTTGTCACTGCCACATACTCGAGTGAATTATCTTCTAGTGTACCTTGGGAACTGCCAAGTCAGTACAGAGATACTTATAAAAACATTACCGTAGAATCACAGAATCACTTCAGCTGCAAGGCAACTCAAAGCCCACCCAGTCCCACCCTGTGCCGTGGGCAGGGCTGCCACCCAGCAGCTCAGCTGCCCAGGGCCACATTCAACCTGGCCTTGAGCGCCTCCAAGGATGGGGCACCTCAGCTTCTCTGGGCAGCTGTGTCAGCGCCTTGCTGCACTGAGTCAAAATTTTCCCCAACATCTAACATAAATTTCCCATCATTTAGTTTAAAGCCATTCCCACTTGTCTTACCACCATCAGACTGCGTGAAAACTTTTTCCCCCCTTCATGTTTGTAAGCACCCTTCACGTACTGGAAGGCTGCAATGAGGTCTTCCCAGTGCCTTATCCTCTCCAAACTAAACAAGCCCAGCTTCCTCAGCCTCTCCTCATAGAAGAGGTGCTACAGCCCTCTGATCATCTTAGTGGCCCTTCTCTGGATTTTCTCCAAAATCTCTACATCTTTCCTGTGTTGAGGACCCCCTTTGCACAGTACTCCATTCTGCTTTATATGTTTGTATCCTTGGATCAAACGTTGTATCTTAGTACCTGCAAAGCACTTTCTTTTTATTTTACTTTTATTTTTCTGATACCCTCCATCCACTCAGCATTCCTACTTTCTCAAATACTCTTCTTTGCAGCAGGTAGGATCAGATCTCAGGATCCTTGCTGTCTGGGTACCCCTGGCTTTCCTCAACCTCATCAAGTTGGGATGGGCTTCATCTGGAATAGGGAGAACTGTGTTATTCATAGCACCCACCACTGTCTGTGCTCTACATTTTATCAGTGGTAATAATAGATGCTGAGACTGCAGCATAATACCTGGGGAATCTCATTTATCAGCAGCCTTTCTGTTGAAGATGGAAATGACAATCTTCCCTCTTCGCAAGCAGCTCTTTAGATTTGTTTTGAATAAATGTTACTGTTTTCTTACTTTTTCCTTAGGGAGAAGAGTATTGGTTTTTTTTTTTTGTTTGTTTGTTTGTTTATGTTTCTACTGAGTAGGGTACACTGAAGGAATAATTTAAATAATTAAGAAGTTCATGTTCATTTCTGTTTTAAGGTCCACAACCGTTTTTAATTCTTCACGTTGAATGCATGAAAGTCTTTGTGTTGTTGAATATGCAACACTAATGACTTCTGTATGTGCACCCTTTTTTAAGAATGGTAGGATTATAGTAGATGAAAATCTGTAGCTGAAATAATATTTCAGAAGATAAATAGTCTTTCAGGAACTAGCAAAACATACTTGTCAGGAATTTGTCAAGTTGTTTTGCCATTCAGAAGGACCTGGGCAGACTGAAAAGTTGGGCAGAGAGAAACCTGATGAGCTTCAGCAACAGCAAGTGTAGAGTTCTGTACCTGGTAAGGCATAACTGCATCCATCAGTGCTGGTTGGGTGCTGACCTGCTGAAAAGGAGTTCTACAGAGAAGGACTTGAGTATGTTGGTGGACAACTGGTTGGCCATGAGCCACCAGTGTACCCTTGCGTACAAGAAGGCCAATGGGATCCTGGGGTGCAATAACAAGAATGTGGCCTGCCAGCAGGTCAAGGGAAGTGATCCTACCCCTCTGCTTTGCCCTGCTGAGGCCACATCCATGTTGCTGTGTTCAGTTCTGAGGTCAGTGGTTCAAGAAAGAGGAAACTTGTAGAGATAGTGAAGGGCTACAGAGATGATGAGGGGCCTTCCTTATGAGAAAAGGCTGAGAGATTTGGAGCTGTTCAGCCTGGAGAAGACTGAGGTGTGGATCTCATCAATACTTTTAAATATCGAATGGTCGAGTGTCAAGAGAATGGGGCCAGGCTCTTTTCAGTGGTGCCCAGTGACAGGAAAAGGGGCAATGGGCACAAATGGGAGTGCAGTAAGTTCCATATGAACATGAGGAAAAGCTACTTTACTTTGAGGGTGACAGAGCAGCTGCCCAGAAAGGCTGTGGAGTCTCCTTCTCTGCAGGAATTCAAACCCCACCTGGGTGCTTTCCTGTGCAACCTACTGTAGGGAACCTGCTTTAGCAGAGCATTAGACTGGATAAATTCCAGAGATCTCTTCCAACTCATATGATTCTGTGATTTGTGATTCATTCTAGCCTATGTTGATAGGTTTTCCTTCTATCATAAGTAATAGGGTCATTGTTGTGAATACACTTTACAAACTGGCTTAGCAAAAGAACTTCAGTAATCACAATCTGTGCATCCAAATTTCTGGAAAGTGCATCCTGTGCTTCTATTGTGGTTAATTCAGGGAATCTGAGTATGTTCTGAATTTTGTGTGTTATCACTGTACTTACAGTTCATTATGTCATGCTGGATGTTGTTCATATATTCCAAGTTTATATACAGCCTTTCAGTACTGTCAGTTGAGCATTGCAATTTTAAGAGTTTCGTCATTTGCAGTAATTTCTGAAAGATGTCTAGGTGAAGGATATGTAAGAGCAGTAAGTAGAAACTTATTTACTTGTATTCACTCTTTTGTATGAAGGTGACAATTTTATTGTCTGCTACTACTTTTGTACTGATGGAGAAACTAGAAGATATACATGGCTAGACTATTTGATCTATGACATAAGGTAACAGCCCATACTGGGGCCTGTGCCATCATGGTGGCAGCACTGCCCTGCTGCGTGGCCCAGCCCGGCAACAGCCAAATATCAGTGAGCGACTGGCGCTGTTTCAGCTGAAACAACTATCATCAAGGATGAAGTACAGGAAGGGTAAAATTTCATCAAAGATCTCTGAACACCTCAATATCTCACGAGGAATTGCAGCCACTAACATAGAACCAGAGTGATGCATTAGTTTCACAAAATGAGGCCTAGTATCACATCACTTTTATGCTCTTGCTGCTCTCTTTTTTCAACATTTTAATAAAATAATTAAAAATAAAATAAGTTTTGTTACTTATATACATTATCTATATTATCTATTTTATATGTGGCCCAGGACAATTTCTCTTCACTCAGCACGGCCCAGGTTGGACATCCACAGTCTAAAGGAACACAGGCTTCCTTCTGTGTACTCCGTCCCGATTGTTTTGAATAGGTAAAAATAGCAATGATTGGAAAAACGCAACTGCTAAGTAAACCAGGACTCCCAGCTTGGAAAGGAAATGTTTGTGAAGGCATAGAGAGATAGTCTGTAAAACTCTGAAATCTAATAATGAATGATTTAAGAGAAAACATCATGCAAGCACTGAATTTCATACAGTTACACTGGGAGGAGGAAGGTTTAAAATACAGATTTTTTTTTTCCCCATATGTTATTGCATAGAGAAACAGCATGGTAAAGTTTTGTGAGAACAAAAAGCATGTCCGTTACACAATTAAAGTGGGAAGGGTCTCTTACAGTTTTTTAAAAAAGGTAGAGTATGATTCTGAGTGCTTCTAAATCATGACTTAATGAAATGCTGTTACTTTTCATAGAATCATAGAATCATAGAATTGCTCAGGTTGGAAAAGACCTTAAAGGTCAAGTCCAACTGCAACCTAACCATACTACCCTAACTCTAACAACCCTCTGCTAAATCATGTCCCTGACCACCACATCCAAACGTACATCCAGGGATGATGAATCAACCACCTCCCTGGGGAGCCTATTCCAGTGCTTAACAATCCTTTCTGTAAAGAAGTTTTTCTTGATATCCAGTCTAAACCTCCCTTGGCGCATCTTGCGGCCATTTTCCCTCGTCCTGTCACCTGTCACCAGTGAGAAGAGACCAACCCCGCTCTCTCTGCAATCACCTTTGAGGTATTTGAAGAGAGCAGTGAGGTCTCCCCTCAGATTCCTCTTCCCCAGACTAAAAAGCCCCAGTTCCTTTAGTTGCTCCTCACAGGGCATATTCTCCAAGCCCTTCACAAGCTTTGGTGCCCTTCAAGTTCCTCAAACAAAATCTTCTTTTTCAAAATACATAGAGAGCATTTTTCTATACTTAAGACAGCATTCATATTTTAGAATGTTAATTACTTTGTACAGAGAGGGGGGAAAAAAGCAAACTGGCAAATACTTTCATCTAGCCTCAAAATAAATATGCTAGGGGGAAGAACTGTTATAGCTGAAATGCAGGCACTTCACTTGTGTGAAAAAAAAGCACTTCTTATTTTGTCTGACAGTTGGTTTAAGGAAGCTGCAACCTGCAGCTGCAAATCTTTTAATTCTGCATTGTGAAGTATTCATTCAGATATTAATCAAGTAATCATGTTCAATCCTTATGGAAGAGAACTTCTGCTGGATAAAGAAGTGTTGCTTACATCAGTCTACTGGATTTTGAAGTCAAAGATCAGATGTTAATTTTCAAAATTAATAATAGCGCTTTAGTAGCCAATTACTTTTCCATGTTGTCAAGTGATATTTCAGGTGATGCTCAAGAATTCTGTTATTTCTGTGTGTGAGAATGCAATTATCGTTACGTCCACTATGTAGAATGTGATTTTTTCATGTACATTAAGTATCTAATTTCTTTTTATTAAGAGAGAATGTGAATTAGGTTCTAGCACTGGATATTCTTACTTATCAAATAGTTTTTAAATACTACGAAAATTGCTATATCTTTGCTAGAATAAAGAGCACGGCCCTGTTAGCAGTGCTTGTTGCTGTGGCAAAGACCTTTAAGTGATACTGAACTTCCTGTGTATGGTTTATGAGTAGAAAACTACAAATTCTAAATTATCGAGCAAAAGGCACTACTATTCCTGAAGGTAACAAAGGTTTTATATCTTAACACAAGGAATGTTTGGTGTTTTCCACTACAGAAAACAGTTTGCTGAAAACCCCTGAGGTGTGGAAAAAACATACTGCAGGCACTAAGTAATAAAAATAAACAGTGAATTGTCATCATAACAAGTGAGTTAAGGCAAATTTGATGATGTGGGTTACAGAAGTGTTATCTTGTATTTTCTGTTTACTTCTCAATAACTTGGAAATCAAACAGCTGAAGTGCCATTTGTGAAACACAATCCAGTTAGTCAAGAAGACTGTGAAGACAGTCCATGGCACTGAGGTATCTGACCAGTGTGAAAATAGAAGAAATTATCTTTTGAAAAATTGGAGGCAACACAGGAGATGATGGAGAATGGAGGAAGGTCAGTGAACCATTTGTTCATTCTTTCATCGTCCAAACAGTCCTATCATCTATGACATGCTCATTTAAAAATTCGTTAGAGATAATGGCTTTGATGGCTACAGGCTACAGGGCGTAATCGGTTATCAAATATTTTTCTGATAAGACTTGGATTATTCACTTCAGAATTAAGTGAATTCAGTAATCAGTGTAAAAATAAACATGGTGGTCAGGAACTTCCATTCCACCTTGTAAAGCAAGATAAAGGGATGTGGAGTTTTATGTGGAAATGATATGAAAATACATTTTTCACAAAGCATTTATTTGAATCGTGAAATATGTTGTCACATAATTAGAATCAATGATTTAGTGATTTAACATACATATAAATAGAAAGGAGATCAAGAAATAGAAAAAAATGAATTGTGAAATTATTCATGGGAGAAAAACAAATAATGTAGTTTGGTCCTAGGATAGAATAACCAAATATTCCTTAGTAGGTGGAATTTAAGTTGAAAGAGAGTCATCCCGTATCTGATCATTGTAGAGCTTTTGCGCCTTCTTCCAAAGCTATGTGTGGGTGGAGGACATCAGATGAGACAAATACTTGAAGGCCCAGTTCCTGGAACTGCTGTGAAACTCTTTAAGGGATTTCGTGCCATTGCCAGGGAACCTGTGTGACGTGTGAACTTGCAGTAAGCTCTTGCCATTCACCTGTCAGAGACAAATGGCTACAGTCAAAAATGTTGTGCTAATGAGAAAAGTTTGGTTGCAATCCATCGCATCTCGTGAATACCAAAATCACGTCTCATATGAAAAGTGATGGACTCAACCTTAAAAGCTCTCTTACTCTGTCAGATATACACACTGGGAGAAAAGACAGTTTTTAGTTTGTGGAAAGGTTATTGAAGTATAAAGAAGATGAGTATCTTCAAGCATTAATATCTTAATGATTTTGCATGTTTTTTGTTTTAACCACATCTGAAGAAGGCCTGTCAGCCACACTGTTACAGGTCAAAAAGACTGGGATCAAATCTGCCATTTTTCTTTGGCAAGATGTGTAATAAACAGCAAAATTTCATAAATGCATTGCCACAGAGAAGGTGTGGGACGTCATGCTTTTCACTTCAATGTGTTGCTACTGCTGGTGTAATTAGAAACTTTCTTTTTTTCCAGCTGAAGGTGGTTACCACTGGCTTTTCTTCCGGAAGACTACTTCCCCTTTTGGCTCCTCCTATAATCCTGGCTTTTGGCATTGTTTTCTCACTGTTCCCTTTTCTTCTGAACTAAGGGCTGTTTTCTTCTGAACTGTCGAGGAGTGCCTTCATCACCAGCTCCAGTAGGAGGGGCAGCACAGAGCCCAAACTGGTGAATGACTATCTAGTCATTCAGATGTTCCTGCTTTACATTTCTGATGTTCTGGATTTTGAGATTATGACACAGAAACCATTGCCCCTCCCTTGCTATTTGGGGGTTTTCTTGCCAAGCAGAGACCCTGTTTGTATGACAGTTTTGCTGTAGCACGTGCAAAAGATAACCGGGATTTATACAGCATGTAGGCTAAGCTCTTGTATGTTCAGTACATATGATAAAATACCTGTGGAATACCTACTGAGTAGTCTGTCAGGTGGGAAAAGTTGGTCTCTGCTGGAACAGATCCTCAGTGATGCTGAATTGACATTCTCTGACTCCTTGTTTATTCTTTTTACAATTTTCTCTTTCAAGTTGTTGTTTTTCTTCTTAAAAACTTACATCTGTCTCAAGAAGTTCCCCTTCTACCCGTAATTATTGTGAATCTTGGTATGAGAAGTGAAACAAAATTGGGGACACAGAATCATAGAATCACTCAGGTTGGAAGGGACCTTAAAGATCATCAAGTCCAACCACAACCTAACCATACTACCCTAAATAACAACCCTCTGCTAAATCACGTTCCTGAGCACAACATCCAAATGGTTTTTAAACACATCCAGAGATGGTGACTCAACTACCTCCCTGAGGAGCCTATTCCAGTGCTTAACAACCCTTTCTGTAAAGAAAATATCCGACCTAAACTTACCTTGACACAACTTGAGACCATTTTCCCTCGTCCTGTCACCTGTCACCAGTGAGAAGAGACCAACCCTTCTCTCTCTGTAAGCACCTTTCAGATATTGGCAGGGAGCAAAAAGGTCTCCCCTCAGCCTCCTTTTCCTCAGACTAAACAGCCCCAGTTCCTTCAGTCTCTCCTCATAGGGCACATTCTCCAAGCCCTTCACAAGCCTTGTCCTTCTCTGGACCTGCTCCAGCACCTCAATGTCCTTTCTGTACTGAGGTGCCCAAAACTGAACACAGTACTCGAGGTGAGGTCTCACCAATGCCGAGTACAGGGGCAGGATGACTTCCCACACCGTTCCTGATACAAGCCAGGATGCCATTGGCCTTCTTGGCCACTTGGTCAACTGCTGGCTCATATTCAGCCGGCTGTCCATCAGTACACCATAGTCCCTTTCCATCAGGCAGCTTTCCTGCCACTCCTCCCCAAGCCTGTAGGGTTGCCTGGTGTTGTTGTGACCAAATTGCAGGACCCAACACTTGGCCCTATTGAAACTCATACAGTTTGCATTGGCCCATTGATCCAGTCTATTCAGGTCTCTCTGTAGTGCCCTTCTCCCCTCAGGCAGATCAACACTCCCTCCCAACTTGGTGTCATCTTCAAACTCACTGAGGGTGCACTCAATCCCCTCATCAAGATCGTTAATAAAGATGTTAAATGGAAGCAGCCCCAGTA
>PPHD01023965.1:0-12285 GCA_002909625.1 Bambusicola thoracicus
GTTTTTTTAATGGTAACATATGGCTTTCATAATCGAACATGCTTCATTTTATTTATTTACTTACTTTTTTGATCATACAGCTACTTGCTATATGTGTTCCTTGTTGCACTGTTAACCACTTCCAGAGGATAGATTAAGGTTATCATTTTTTTGTATGGTGTAACACTGTTCAGGAAACTAATTCAGTATTTGTATTTCATATTGCAGCCATATTCATACTTTTGAAACCATATCTTGGGAATTATTAATAATTTCACTCTACTTTGTTTGTGTGGGGACCCAGGCATGGGGAGACAAGAGGGAATGTTCAAACCAGCGTGTTACTATTGCTATGTCTGCTCAGTATGTTTCAGGTTTTGTTTAAGGTTAAACCACTATTTACAAATATCTCCCAGGGATTAGCCCTGAGGCTGGATAGTTGTAGGTGGCAGGTACCTAGAATAGTGGGCTTCCCCAGTGTTTTGGAACTTAACCTCTAATCACCTTCAGAATCCTGAAAAACTAGTGAAATATTTGGAAAGTTGTGCTGTTACCGTCACAATTCTAAAGAGGAACAAATCGCTGCAGTCTGTCGGGACCTGGCCCATGCCTACCAAGCCCTGTTCAATACTATTCAGCACTGTAAAGAAATCTCTATATTTGATTGCAATGCAACAGGCCATGCAGTTTCTCCAGGCCCTGCAGCAGACCTTGCAGTTCAGTCAGAGAACCAATCTGTGCCAGTATCAACCACTCCTATACACAAGAGAAAAAAATGTCCACAAAAGTCAGCTTTTTCAGTAAGGACAGAAACTACTATTAAAACGAGGATGAAAGAAAAAGATGAGGATGAGTCAGGGCCATCACAAGGACAGAAGGAAGAAGCATCAGAGTTCATAGCTGTCCGATTGCTAACAGTGAGTGAGCTGCAAGATACATGAAAAGACTTAAACGATCAGCCAGGTGAGCATATATTCATCTGGTTGATCCAGTGGATCCTCAAGGATTAGTACTGGGACCAGTGCTATTTACCATCCTTGTAGGTGATGTGGCACCTACAGTGGGATTGAGTGCACCCTCAACAAGTTTGAGGATGACACCAAGCTGAGTGGTGCAGTTGACACACTAGAGGGAAGGGATGCTATCTTGAGGGACCTGGACAAGCTTGAGAGGTAGACCTGTGCCAACCTCATGAAGTTCAACGAGGCCAAGTGCAAGTCCTGTATCTGGGTTGGGGCAATGCCAAGCACAAAGACAGATTGATTGGAGAGTGGCTTGAGAGCAGCCCTGAGGAGAAGGATTTGAAAGTCAGTTGATGAAAGACTCAACATCAGCTGTCAGTGTGTGCTTACAGCCCAGAAGGCCAACTGTATCCTGGGTTGCATCAAGAGAAGCATGACCAGCAGGTCAAGGGAAATGCTTCTGCCCCTGTACTCTGTCTTGTGAGACCCTGCCTCGAGTACTGCATCCACTGCTGGAGCCCCCAACACAAAAAAACATAGAGTTTTTGGAGCAGGTCCAGAGGGGGGCCACAAAGATGATCAGAGGATTGGAGCACCTCTGCTGTGAGGGCTAGCTGAGAGAGCTGGAGCTTTTCAGCTTGGAGAAGAGAAGTCTCCCGCAGGACCTTACAGCAGCCTTCTGGTATCTGAAGGAGGCCTGCAAGAAGACTGTGGCGACACTTAATATAACAGTATGTAGTGACAGGATGAGGAGAAACGATTATAAACTGAAGGAGAGTAGACTTAGACTAGATAATAGGAAGAAATTATTTACTGTGAGGATAGTGAGACACTGGAACATGTTGCCCAGAGAGGCTCTGGATGTTCCCACCCTGAAAGTGTTTAAGGCCAGGCTGGATGGGGCTTTGAGCAACCTAGTTTAGGGGAAGGGGTCCCTGCCTATAGCTGGGGAACTAGATGATCTGAAGGGTCTCCTCCAACCGAAACCATTCTATGATTCTATGAAAGCAAATGGAAATGGGACATAAGCCTTCCCTCTATGGAGATTACTTTTGTCAGCCATGAAAGGAAGATGTCCCTTCAGGGAACACCTGATATTTTACCCACGCAAGTGGATCACCAGGGATAAAGTTATCCAGCGCCTAACAGAATTGGCTGTGCTGGAGGTAATGTATGTATGACCTCAACAGTGATCAGTTATCCCAAGATCCAGACAACACCAGGTTCCCACAATCTGTGAGGTAGTAATTTGTATAGAGTGCACCATCTTGTATACAAGCAGTGGCAGTAGTGGTTTGGAAAGATAATGAAAATCCAGCAGTAGATGAAGTGGCTAGTCTACTTTGACAATATGAAGGAAATCTCTCGTACTCTCTATGGGTTTGTTTCTCATCAACTGACCTGGGAGTTCCACCAATTCAAAGACAATATCTCTTACTCCCTACATATAAAGACCAGTATCTCAGCCATTAGAAGTAAGCATTCCTGTTCTCAAGGGAGGGGATATAGTGGGTACATACTGCATGCCACCCTCTGGTTTTACATGCACGACTGTGGAAAGGATATGAGAAAGTGGGATATCAAATCCACCTTGACCCTGGAGGCAGGTGTACAAGAGTTGCGAGGAAGAGCAATTCAAATAGGGGATTCTTCCTGGAAAATGGGTGGTCCAGTTTCCAATGGACAGTCTCCTAGACAAAGAAGATAGTTCGATCAATTTCTGAGTTGGATAATAAGTCTTTTGGTTTGCATTCATGAACACAATAACCAGAACCAGAGGGGCCCTTTGTCCACCATGTGGAGGAATGGGGCAAATGGGTTTATTGGAATTTGTGGATTTTGTGACCTGGCACATTAGAAGCATGGGAGTGCAAGACTCTAGTGGATGCTAGTGCACAGTTTACTCTCGTGCCATCAAGTTATAAAGGAGTAGAATCCACCTATATTTCTGGAGTAACAGGATCTAAGTGCTAACTGCGTTGGAGGCTGAAATAAACCTAACTGGGAATGAGTGGCAAAAACACCCCATTGTGTCTGGCCCAGAGACTCCATGCATCCTTGATATAGATTACCTCAGAGTAGGATACTTCAGGATACTATCCAAAAGGATACTGTTGGCCTTCAGTATATATTTCTTGCAGATGGAGGACATTAATCATCTGTGCTTGCTTTGCCCAGTCTTTCAGAGGACCCTTTGCTGTGGGATTGTGAGAAGCAGAACAGCAGGTACGAGTTGTTGCAGTGACAGTGCACTGATGGCAGTGTTGCACCATCTGGGACTACCTGATTCCCATCCGTATGCTGATCCATCAACTGGAGAGTTAAAGAGTAATCAGCAAGACTGGCTCACCTTTAACAATCCCACAAGGCCAGTGTGAAAGTTCAGTGGAGAGTGGAGGCTAACAGTGGACTGTCATGGCCTGAATGAAGTCATGCCACCATTAAATGCTTCTGTGCCAGGCATGCAAGAACTTCAATATGAACTGGAGCCAAAGGCAAATAAGTAGTATTCTATAATTGATATCGCCTATGCATTTTCCTCAATCCCTTTGACAGCAGAGTGCTGGCCACAGTTTTCTTTCAATTGAGGGGCATCCAGTATACCTGGAGTCGACTATCCCACGGGTAGAAACAGAGTTTTACCTTTTGCTATGGTCTGATCCAGACTGTACTGAAACAGGATAAGTTCCTGAACACCTGCAGTATGTTGATGACATCATAGTGTGGGGCAACACAGTAAAAGAAGTTTTGAGAAAATAATCAAATCCTTCTAAAAGCTGGTTTTGACATGAAGCAAAGTAAGGTCAAGAGACCTACACAGGAAATCCAGTTCTTTGGAATAAAATGGCAAGATAAACGTCATCAGATCCTTATGGATGTGATCAATAAAATAACTGTTTTATCCCCACCAACTAGAAAAAGGGAAACACAAGCTTTCTTAGGTGTTGTGGGGTTTTGGAGAATATATGTTCTGGATTACACTTTGATTGTAAATCTTCTCTATCAAGTGACCCAGAAGAAGAATGATTTTACACGGAGTCCTGAGCTACCACAAGGCTTTGAACAAATTTGACAGGAGATAGTTCATGCAGCAGCCCTTGGGCCAGTACGGACAGGACAAGATGTAAAAAATGTGCACTACACTGCAGCTGGGGAGGGTGGCTCTACTTGGAGCCTCTGGCAGAAAGCACCAGGGGAGACTCAAGTTCGATCCCTAAGGTTTTGAAGTTGGAGATAGAGGATCCAAAGCCATTTTTGTGTTACAGTAAACACAAAAAACACACTGGGCAATACAGTTTGGATTATTTCTATGCTGGAGAATGGCTTGGTTGTCCAACCTTTTGGCTTGCATGGACCGCAATGAGTGAAGCGGAATTATCTTGAGCCTCATATAAAATATATGATATTGTTGAAGTATTTACCAAACCTTTTTTTATTTATTTGTATTTTTATGGAAGCATTTAAAACTAGAGCAACTAAAACATATAACTAGTGAGATGTTTAATCTTTTCTTTGTGAAACTAATGCATCTGGTTCAGTGGAAGTTTTTGCAGTTCTTGGTGAGTTCTGAAGGTATTTTTTGATTAGAGATTTTTGATGAAATTCTACTCTCTCTGTCCTTCACCCTTGAAAACAGTTTAGTAAGGGATATTTCTCTCTGATCAGATAGGTCTTATAAATGTCCAGTAGAGAGACGTGATCAGATTTTATTTTGAGTTGAATCTCTGATTGCAGTTCTATACGTTCAGTTTGAAAATTCACAAGAAATGTATTTATGTCAACTGAAAGTGGAGTCACAAATATACAAAAAAAATTGGTGATTTTTTCAGCAATCTTTGAACCTGTTCTCAAATTATCAAAACAGAAAGGAAGACTACATATATTTTTCCGGTGCCCAAGACTATGTTTAGCCAGTGTATCAAAATGCATAAAATTATTCACTTTAACTTGAATTGTCATGGCACTGCATTCTCCCGACTTCCTGGTTTCAACCCAGACAGT
Source organism: Bambusicola thoracicus (assembly GCA_002909625.1). Taxonomy (NCBI): domain Eukaryota; kingdom Metazoa; phylum Chordata; class Aves; order Galliformes; family Phasianidae; genus Bambusicola; species Bambusicola thoracicus. The sequence goes on from PPHD01023965.1 coordinate 4,944, forward strand.
GCCCATTGCACACTAACTGCTGTTTAGTGATGAGTGATGAGTGTTCATGCAGGGATGGGCACTTGGCAGGGAATAGCTGCTGTTACAAGGACATGGATCAGGTGCTGGGCCACAGTATGGACAGGGCCAAGCCACTTGTGGCCCATAGGCGATATGTTGGACACACCTGGGCAAAAGCAAGCCCATGCATGGTCCTGGATTCACTTGGTGGGTTATATGTAAGGATGATGAAATCTGATATGTATCTTAAAGGAATTTGATACTTGTTGAGAACAGCCAGCAACCAATAGCAGGTACAGTAAGAATCAACTAGATTGAATAAAAATGGATTCTGACCCTTTTCTCAAAACCATATGCAATAATCCAGCACCATGCATTATCTGTCCTGCCCTGAAGGACTGATAGAATAGATGGAGCCCAAAGTCATGGACTAAATGAACTCTACAGAGAATTTAAAGGGATTGCCCATAGACTATTGAAATGATACCCATGTGATTAATCAGGATTCATGGGAAAGTGTAGGACCTGAGCATGGTGTAAATGTTATGGAATAAGGGGTGGATGTTGTCCTGGTTTCTGATGAGAATCTGTTAATAGCACATCAATATGCTGTTATTGCTGAGTGATTGGAGTGTGTAGAAGACTCAGCCAGCTGCCATTATGGCATGGCAACAGGCAGCAAGACTGCTGGCCTGAGTTAGGCAAGAGATTATTCCATTCCATGTGACGTCATGCAGAAAGGCTATCAAACTGTAGGGAATTGTTTGGGGAGCAGGCTGCTGCTCAGGGTTTGGCTGGACATTGGTCAATGGGTGGTGAGACGTTGCTTTGCAAGTGGGCTGCTGGTTGGCAGGCAGTTGTTTTGTTAGCTGGGCATCAGTTGGCAGGTGAGCAATTATGTTGTGGATGTGTGTGTCTATATAGTTGTGATTTTGTTTTCATTTTTCTTTTCTGTCTTAGTAAATAATTTTTACTTCAACCCATGAGTTCTATTTTGTTTCCAGTTCTCTTCCCCGTCTCACCTGGGGAAGAGTGAGCAAATGGCTGTGTGGTGTTTAGCTGCCTGTCAGGTTAAACCACAACAAAATTCTATTGATTTCAACTTAAATTCCTCCAAAAACAGTAGACATGCGATGCAAGTTCTGTATGAGCTTGACCTGTAATTGTTGCAAGATAAGGTTTGTGAGATTCTTCTGTTTTCTGCACCAGTTTTCCAAGCTGATTTAATACATTTGTGATCTGCTGTACTAACTTATTTAAAAACAGCTCACTGAAACTGATAATGAGGGAGGAGGGGAAAGTTCTTCATATTTTTACCAACTGATTATTTGAAAACATGATGTTGCTCATTGGCAAGTGTAAAATGCTCATGAGAGTCTAGTGAAGTATTCACACTGCAGACATATTGTAAACCACATGCAAGCATTTTTATGTGAAGGCAAAAGAAAAATCAATGTTTCTGTACATTAGAAAAAGAGTGATATGAGGAATAGGTATTGCTGTTCTGAGAAAACTAAATCTGATAATAAAAGAGTTAAAATAGGTTAATAATATAGTCAGTAAATAAAATTTCTGCGTTTTAAAGTTACAGTTTTGTTTTATTTACTAACAGTGCTTCAGAAGTCCAGCCATCCACAAACCAGAAAAATCAGAGAAACGAAACAAAATAAACAACAACAACAACAAAAACAGAACTATTTGGAATGATCTGGAGGGTTTTAGAGTAAAATTAATAAATAAACTAAGTTTAACTTTAGAAACAGCTTGCATTTTGATTACATATAAAATAATCAAAAATCCAAGAGGTATATGCTTTTTCATGAAAGATAGCAAAAATGAGGAAAATAGTTGTCATTTACTCTCTTAATTAATATTATGTGCTTATATTGTATATAATCTTTCCATATTTTTTGTATAGGAAAAACATAAGCAGGAGTTAGAAGACATGAGGAAAGCTGGACATGAAGCCTTGAGTATTATTGTTGAAGAGTTCAAGGTAAATGAGTTAAGAGAGCACATTTTTCAGTGTCATATTATACAATAAATATGTACTGCAGATGGTCGTCTTTAATTCTTAGTTTTGGTTGCTCAGCCTCTTTCATTATAAAACTGTTTTGTTGACTGCTTCCATTTAGACTGCTTGGCCTGAAATTTTGCATAGCATGTTTTCTCTCTCTGCACTTCAGTTAAAGAGGAAACTTCAGATAAAGTATGTTAGCCATTTTCAGTAGTGAAAGTTAAATCTGGAATGAAACAAAAATTCTTAGTCAATTGTGTTAAACATTGATTTTGATTATTTAGTGTGCATCTACATTTTGGACCTCCTTGGCATCGACAAACTACAAACTGTAACCTCACAGAGCAATTGAGCAGGTTTTTTTTTAATATTGTATTTATTTATGTTTACAGCACTAAAAGGAAGAGTTTAGGAGCACTAAAATAAAGCTGAATCTGTAACTCCTTTCATGTTGTTCCTACTTGTGCTAAGCCAATAAGATACAGGAACAGGACATTATTGTGCAGGATAAATCTGTATCTTTTGTACTGCTATGAAAACATACTAATAAGAAATGCACAAAACTAAGGATTCTCATTAGACTTAATAGAGGTAAACAAGGTCTGACTGAAAAAAACTGAATGTAGGAAATGGAAAATAGAGTTGTTGCTGAGAATGAGAAGGGAAACTTGAGACAGCTGTCAGCAGGGAACACCAAACTGATAATGGCATTAGTTAGGCTTGGTTTGGAACTGGCAAAGTAAGAAAGAATGGGACTGAGGTTGTCATTTTATTCAAGTAGTAAGCTGAAAGCTTGATTCTGGGGCCTGCTGGTCAAGAAACATGCAGTGTTGCTGAGGAGGTTAGGCCAACCTGCTTGTTTTCAGGAATAAGCATGTTCTTCAGGCTGACTGCTTTGTATGGGTCACTGAACACATGTTGTATCTCAGCATTTTTCATTTCTGTTTTGTACTAGCTATGTATAAAATCTGTATGTTTCCACATAACCTTACAGTTTGAAAAAAAAAATAAAATCAGTGATCTATTGGTAATTGCTGCATTTATGTTTCTTCCTCTTTATTTCTGAAAATGTAAACAAGTTGTGAAACGTATAGAATCATAGAATGGCCCGGGTTGAAAAGAACCACAATCATAATTGAGTTTCAACCCCCCAGCTATGTGCAGGGTCACCAACCACTAGGCCAGGCTGCCCAGAACCACATCCAGCTTGGCTTTGAATGCTTCCAGGGATGGGGCATCCACAAACTCCTTGGGCAGCCTGTTCTCGTGTGTCACCACCCTCTGTGTGAAAAAACCTCTTCCTAATATCCAACCTAAACCTCCTCTGTCTCAGTTTAAGACCATTCCCCCTTGTCCTATCACTATCCACCCTCATAAACAACCATTCCCTCTCCTGTTTATATGCTCCCTTCAAGTACTGGAAGGCCACAATGAGGTCTCCCCAGAGCCTTCTCTTCTCCAAGCTAAACAAACCTAGTTCCTTCAACCTTTCCTCGTAGGAGAGGTGTTCCAGCCCTCTGATCATCTGACTGGCTCCATCCAAGAGCTCCATGTCCTTCCTGTACTGGTGGCCCCAGGCCTGGACACAGTACTTCAGAGGGGGCCTCACTAGAGCTGAGTAGAGGGGGACGATCACCTCCCTCTCCCTGCTGGCCACCCCTTTTTTAATGCAGCCCAGAACACTTGGCTTTCTGGACTGCAAGAGCACACTTCTGGGTCATGTTCAGCTTCTCATCTACCAGGACCCCCAAGTCCTTCTCCACAGGCTGCTCTCAAGGAGATCTTCCCCCAGTTTGTATAAACACCTGAGATTGCCCCGACCCAAGTGCAACACCTTGCACTTGGTCTTGTGGAACCTCATTAGGCTCGCCTGGACCCACTTCTCCAGCCTCTCTAGGTCCCTCTGGATGACTTCCCTTCCTTCCAGTGTATTGACAGCACTTCTCAACTTGCTGAGGGTGCACTCGATGCCATTGTCTGTGTCACTGATGAAGATGTTGAAGAGCACTGGTCCCAAGACCAATCCCTGAGGGACACCACTTGTGACTGGCCTCCACCCTGAAATAGAACCAATGATCACAACCCTTTGGCTGTGACCAGCTGACAAATTCTGAATCCACCAAACAGTCCATCCTTCAAACCCATGCCTCTCCAATTTAGAAGGGTGTGGTGAGGAACCATGTCAGAGGCCTTGCATAAGTCCAGATAGATGACATCCATTGCCCTTCCCCTGTCCACTGATGCTGTCACTCCATCATAGAAGGCCACCAGATTGGTCATGGACGATCTGCCCTTGGTGAAGCCATGCTGGCTGCCTTGGATCACGTCTTTGTCTCATATGTGCCTTAACATAGCTTCTAGGAGGATCTGCTCCATCATCTTCTCAGGCACAGAGGTGATACTCACCAGCCTGTAGCTCTCTTTCTTAATTATTTGGCAAGAGTCGTCTTGGCAAGTACTAACCATTCTGTAGGGAAGTTGTATGTCATATTGGTTATAGACTACCCTTCAGTCTTTATCTTTTGACGTGTTTGTGTTTTAGCAGTGTTTTTTATTATTGCTGTTATTGGTTTTGGTATTCTTTGTTTGGTTTTTGGCTTTTTTTTTTTTTTTTTTTTTTTTTTTGCATGATGATCTTCATCTTGATCATGCTGTTTTAATTACTGTTTCTGGTATACACTACAGGAGTTTCAAACTATCTTAATTGCTTATAATACTGAACAACCTTTACATTTTTTTCTCCCTTATCTAGCTCTCTTCTCATGAACATCAGATGAGAGAGACTCTGTATCACCTATAGCAATTATGGACTAGAACAGTATTGGAAAACAATGTAATAAAATCTTAAAAGTATTACAGTTTAACAAAGATAGATAGCATTATATATTGTAACAATTCTTCATGTATAAATATTCCTTGTTTTGACACTTACTGCTCAAATTTCTCTCTAGTTGCAGTATTGATATGCAGATAGATCTGAATCCTAGAATGGCTTGGGTTGGAAGGGAACTCAAGGATTATCACGTTTCAAACATTGCTGCAGGCAGAGTTGTCAAATGTTAGATCAAGTACTAGATCAGATTGCTCAGGGCCCTATCCAACCCAGCCTTGAACACCTCCAGGGATAGGGTATGCACAGCCTCTTTGGGCAATGTGTTCCAGTGCCTCACCACCCTTTCTGTAAAAGACTTCCCTTTCACACCTAATCTACATCGCCCCTTCTTTAGTTTAAAACCATTTACCCTTGTCCTATTATTGTCTACTCATGCAAAAATTTGATTTCCCTTCTGCTTATAATTTCATTTTAAATATTGGAAGGCTGTAATGAGGTCTCCCTACAGACTTCTCCAGACTGAACAAGCCATGCTCCCTCAACCTCTCTTCTTAGGAGAGGTGCTCTAGTCCTCTGTGCATCCTTGTGGCCCTCCTCTTGACCCTCTTCGAAAGCTCAATATCTTTCTGTGTGTTGGGGTGCTCAAACCTGCATGGAGTACTCCAGCTGGGGCCTCATGAGTGCAGAGTAGAGAGCGATAGTCACTTCCTCACCCTGCTGACCACTTCTCTTTTGATGCAGCCCAGAATATTGTTGGTCTTCCAGGCTGCAAGTACACAGCTCTAGCTCATGTAAAGTTTTTCATCTACCAGGGCCCTTAAGTCCTTCTTCTCAGCAGGGCTACTCTCAAGTTCTCCCATTCTGTGTACGTATCTGGTACACATATCTGGTGTACCTTGACCCAAGTGCAAAACCTTGCCCTTCACTCTGTTGAACCTCATTACGTTCACACAGGCCCACCTTTTGAGTTTATCAAGATCCCTTTCTGCTGTATCAGCTGCACCACTCAGCTTGCTGTCATCAGCAAACTTGCTGAGGGTGCATTGAATAAGTCACTGATAAAGATGTTAAAGAGTACTGGTCTCAAGACAGACCTTTGGGGTACCCCACTTGTCACCAGCCTCCACCCGAGGCATAGAGCCATTGATCATAACCCTCTGGCTGTGACCTTCCAACCAGTTCCTTATCCACCAGACAGTCCACCTTTCAAATCCATATTTCTCAGGGGTAAGGATGTGGTGTGGGACCATGTCAAGGGCCTTGCAGAAATGTAGATAGATTACATCAGTTGCCTTCCCTTTGTCCACCAATTCCATTTCTCCATCGTAGAAGGCCTCTAGATTGGTCATGCATGACCTAGCCTTGGTTACACAGTCCTGGCTACCACGGATCATCTGCTCATCCCTTGTGTGCCTTTAATACTGAAGTTAACATATTTGAAGCAGTTTGTGATTTCTGTATTATCCACAAAGCTGAAAAGACTTGGATAACGTGCAGAGAGAGAGTGAAGAAGGTAGAAGTCACTGGAAGTGGCATTAATATAGGACACTGCCTATTGAAAAAAATTCTTTTTGGAAGCTGAGGCAGTAAGATTATTGTAGTGAAAATAATTGTTAAAACTTCATTAAGAAAATCATGAAAAAATCAAAGTAATCTTGTTATTCTGTGTGAGTTTTTTTCTGTATTTCCTAGACTGCAATAAAATCAGTAAAACTTAGAGGCTAAAATTAAGGAGAAGCAGAACAAATGTCACAGTTTTTTTCTAAAATTATCAAATTATATTTTGACTCTAATTTTTTCATCAAATTTACAAGAACAGACAATTTGCGTATAGGATATCCTAGATATGGTATGCAGCGTATACCTATTTGTAGTATATAATTCCAGTGTACTTTCTTTTGAATTTAAAATTACAACGTTGTGTTGTTTTTCAAGCTGTAAATAACAATCTCTCTTTTTTTCCCCTACTAAGTTCAAGAAAATACATATTTTCTTACCTTTACTCACTTAGATACGTTTTGTATTTCATTTGTTAAAAACTGTAACTTTAATCATTACTTTCTTTATGGAAAAGGAGAAAAAAAAAAAGGAAAAAAAAAACTTCCACAAATAAAACTGTTTTTCTTATGTACAAACCAAAATGGGTATAGGTTGTCAAACCACTCTCCATCATATTTGAGAAGTTGTGGCTGTCAGGCGAGGTCCCAGACAACTGGAGAAAGGGTTATGTGGTTATGTCACTCCCATTTACAAGAAAGGGAGCAAGGAGGACCTAGGGAACTACAGGCCGGTGAGTCTCATCTCTCTGCCTGGGAAGATCGTGGAACAGATCCTCCTGGGCGACATTCTCGATCACATGAGGAATGAGTGTGTGATCCGAGACAGCCAGCACAGCTTCACCAGGGAGAGGTCATACTTAACCAATCTTGTGGCCTTCTATGATGGAGTGATGGCATTGGTGGATGAGGGGAAGGCGACCGATGTCATTTACC
>PPHD01023966.1:0-12285 GCA_002909625.1 Bambusicola thoracicus
TATCTCATTTGAAGTCTGGATTTCACACTGTTGAATTCACAGGAAATCCATTTGTTTCAGTTGGTGCAGGGTCAAACACTTAATCCTTACTATTACACATTTGTATATTCTTATTACCTGTGTAAATGCTAAGTCTTGTTTTCAGCCTGGCTAAACTCTTGGCCTCAGTGATACCTCAAGGCAACGAGTTCCCAGAACTATTCACATGAAGAATGTACTTCCTTTTAGCAATTATAATGTTAGTGTATTTCAGTTTCCCCAAATGTCTTGTGTAGGTATAGGGACCTTGATTTAATTTTACTCTGCACCTCAGTAATCTGTTTGCCTCTATGTTCATTCCTATTTGTCCTCTTCTTTATATAAACAATTCAACTCTTTCTAGTCATATGGAGGCAGAATTTTGAGTGCCTTTTCTTTCTACTGAAAGGAATGCTGGAAGAGTTTGTTTATGGTTTAATAGAACGTTAGGTATCAGGACTGATCTAGTTAAATAAATTTTCTGATGTTACATATAATTTGATTTTAAAATATGTTAATTTAACTGTTTTGGGAAAGATACTAAAGGATTCTGTTGCACAGGAATGTTTTATGCCAGCTAAGCTACCTAATATATAATAAAGAAAAAATCATGTAGACGAAAGACTTCAGAGTATGGAAGCAGATAAACAAATTAAAAGGAGTTGTGGACAGATTTATATACTTTATGTATTTTAATTGTACTGACACTTTCATTTTTCTGTAATTGCACTTTAATTGCATATATTTTTCTAAATTTTAAAAAGCAGTTAAAACTGCATTGTACCGGATGAAATAATTGCAGGCACTTTACTGCAGATGTTTTAAACAGTTCATGTGTGGAAAAAATTCATATTCTTATTACTAAAAGCATTTAAAAATTGCACTTGAGTAACTTTGCCTGCAATCAACAAAGATCCTGTAGGATTGTTTGCTATTCATCAAAGAAAGCAAAGCTAAAACCTGTGAACTAAAAGTAGCTATTTGTTTTGCCTTTAGGGAGGAATTCTGAAGTTCAGAACTTTTAAGAATCATATAACATATATATTCCCATCTTACTGTGGAAGACTAACTGAAGGAATTTTTCTTCCAGACCGCTTTTCATTAGGTACTTTTTAATTTATGCCCTTTAAAGTACAATATCTGCTAGGTTTTTGTATGTGGCTCATGTTTTGGATTTCTTCATAAAAAGCATCTTACAACACATAATTTCTTGAATATATTCAACTTTGAATTTGACCTTATGTATAACATGCCATTCTGCTGCAGTTAAATTGTAGAACCTAAGATCGCATATGATTTTAGAAAACTTCATCCCTTGAACAGTTTATAATTACAACTATCTAGCAGGCTGCTAATCCTTACAATTAATATTATTTTAATGGTAAGAAGCCATATCAAAGGTGTAGAGTAATTTTGTACAAGGCATTAACATTCTCCATTTGTCCTTGAAAGATTTGTCATTGAATTTAAAAATAGAAATAAACATGGTCAAAGTAAAAGAATGTAAACAAGATGAAAACAGAAAACAGCATGTGTGCATGAAATTTACTGCTGTATGTCTATAGCCTTTACTGTACCATCAGTATTTAAGCTAAATACCTCAATGAATTCTTTGGAATGTCTACTTAAAAGCAAGTATAGCTCTTCATGTTTGTTTTTCACTTTTTTCCTTGCATGTCCCTTCTTTTCTGTAGTTCATCTTGTGTACGTTAGTAAGCAGATTATTTTCTCTGCTCCTGCAAATGGACAAACCATTATTAATACAGTTCTGTATTGCTGAACTAGTAAACTGCTTATAGGCCATTGCTAATGAGAAGCAATTATCTGAAATTTTAGATTTTTTTGATGTTTATAAAGATGGCTCAGTGTACTAAAGTATATGAAGCTATTAAGTTTCTCACAGTGCAGTCATGTGTATCATTAGCAACTGGCACAAAGGTAGCACAAAACTTAGTTGACAATTAAAGCTGGATAATTATGGAATCTAGAAAGTGAAATGAGAAACATCCCTGTTTCAGTGTACAACACTGAAATTAATTTGTCACCTCCATTCTCTTTCTGGTTATGGAAATCTCTCTCTTGTCTTTAATAATGGAAATGGATAGTAGGGCACAGAGCAAATGCTCCAAATATCTACATTCTTAAAGCTGAGATACCTATATGTTACACCAAGCATAAACATAAAAGAGTAATGTGCAGTATACTCTAGCTTAATATATAATAAATAGTAACAGCAGTGCCATTTAGAACTTTTATAGCGTTTTTCAGCTGGAAATCGCAAAGTATCTTACACAAGGGGGATAGTAGAGTAGCTCTGGTATCAGAGAGCCTTTCAAACTCACATATCATCCATTTGATGAGTGCAAAGAACACAGAATCTGAGAAATATGTCCATCCCATAGGCAAAGGTACAAGATTTTGCATTAGCACTATGTATTGTGTTTATTTTTAGCAACAGTCTAGAATGAGAAATGCAGTGTTGACTCTATGAAGTTATGCAAAATGGAAGGTCTAAAAAGTAGGATAGAGCTTTCCTCCAAAATGCAGAAACAGAATTCTAAGTATGCAGCACAGATGTCTCAGAACTTTGAATACCAGCCACACAGGTATCTCCACAGCCGGGTGAGGGAATGAGGACTGGAACAAGGGCTTAACTCCTACCAGTATCTTGTGAAAGATTTGGACAAGGAATAAATCATCAACCTGATTATCTTTATCTGTTTGTACGTGTAGTCAAGAGAAAAATAAAGAACAAAACAGCATTTTTTTGCAATAGAAAGTTTTAGAAACAAAACAAAATTTTACTAAATAAATACTTCTTTTGTGCGGAGTACTGTTAAAAACATTAATACTCATGGACATAGTTCTCTTTTTTCCTTCAATATCTATGTCTAATGTAGTAAGAATAATGGACAATATCAAGTTAAAGGGAAAAGACAGGAGGGAAGAAAGGGGAAACTAAAACCAAAGTGCCTCACAATGACTTATTTACATTAAAAATAAAATACTATCTGAAAATTAATTAAAAATTTCATTGCGTTTAGTAACAGTTATCATGGATAACACATAAAGTCAATACAGTACTGGGTATATTATTATGGATGCTAGTGGAGACAAACAATCATTTTATATTTCTGTTACAAATTCTTTCTGAGCATTTGTATTCCTGGTGTTTTTGCATCCTGTCATTTAATCCTCCATCTGATGCCTACATAACTGTCTGATAGTAGTAAACAGTCAGGAAAGAGCACCTGTAATTCCACTCTTGCTACTCTTAAAAGAGGAGGAAAAAAAAAGATATATTCCAACATTCTGACAACTTCTGACACATTTTTATATACTTTTCTGTTGATCTCCCTTTTGAAATACTGCTAGACAGACAGCAGGTTACAAAGCAATACTTTGATCTCCTACATTTAACTGGGGACACCAACAAGATCTTTCATGTTTAGAGCCCAGCAATGAAGCAGAGAGTCAAAGGGAATGTTTCACGTAAAACTTGACAAATTATCTTTTTTTTTGTTTGTTTTTACTCTAGGTAAAAACAGTTAGGACCAGAAAAAACAAAAAGGACCAGGATGTGCTTTGTTGCTTTAAAACTGCCTTTCTCAGATTTTTTAAAAGTTACATTAATACAAAAATGAGAACCTTTATTTCTATTCTAGATTGAATAGTCTGAATCTTTGTTGTTGCAAGCGAAAGCTGGTAAATGTGTGTCTCTATTTGCAGTGAGACCTTTATACCTATAATCGGAGTAAGCTATATATTTTGTGGTTAGGTTAAATTGAAATTAATTCCTATTTCAGAAATGCCTTTTGTGAAAATCCATTGCTTAAAAGGCCAGGATGTGAAAGTCAAGATTTCCAAAGAACCAGTACTGCAGAAGCAGTCTTTTCCTGTTCTTACCATCTGTAAGAAACTTCATACTTTAACATCATTCTTTTTCCTTCAGTTAAAAATGAAATCAGAAGAGGACTTCTAGGGTGAAAAAGATGATGCATTTAAATTGAATTCCATCTCAAAAATTTAGATACTATCAAACTTTCTTTTAGGATTTGGTTGTTTTGTATTCCTCAACTTGTAGGAAGGCATAAATGAAATTAAGGAACTACTTTTCATCATTACTACTTAGAATCTTGGTAGTAGATTTCTACAGTGTTTTATACAGTGCTACATGCTAACAGCAAACGAGTGATGTATATGAAAATTAAACAAATGGACCTCATTTGCAGCAGATGGATCTATGTCACATATAGATGTACTGGGACAAAAAAAGCAAGATATACTGTACAGTCGTCTCTTCATTGTGAATTTTTTTTTTTCTAAGTAAGTGTTCTGTTGTTACCTGAAAAGCTATTTTAAATGATTGACTGCAAAAGTGAATGGCATATGTTTAAAGTGAGTGACTGATTGACTAGATAATTAGAAAAGTCTATTTTCCTTTAGGCTTTGAGCTATTACTCTACAATTATTTTGGCTCCACTGTATTGCTCCTCTTCCATGCAAACGCAAACCATGGAACATATTTTTTAGAATAATTTTTTAAAACCAGTTAAAGGAACATCAGAAAACCTTCTGTAACGTCCTCCCCGTATTTTGTTCAAAGAGAAAGTGTGACACATTCTGCAAAAATGGAATTTAGCTCTTGAACATGAGTGTTGTTGATTAAGCAGTTGTTCCCGTTAAAGTGAAAGGCCTTCGTGGTTATTTGGCCTATCTGAAAATTGACCTTTTTTATCCAGTAATCATCAAACTTGATTGATGGGTTGTATTTTCATCTTGCCTGTTGCTAATAAGCTTCTTTGTATCTGTCCATTTAGAATGATTACATCTTTAAAGCAGGTTAATTTAAAAGGTCACCTTATCAAACTTTTCGCTATTGACTAAAATCTGTAGACAGACAATTATGCTTCATTCACATGCCTGCCTACCTGCTGTGCTGTGATTGCCTATTAGCTTTTGTCTGAAATGCTTAATTGTTTTTTCTTCTTTCAAATCACATTTTAATGGCAATATTTTCAAATATAAAATCCTGAATATCTTTGCTCCTAACTTAGATCATACTAACTTCAGTTCATACAAAGTAGGGTTTGATTTCATAGCAGATGTCATGGGTGAGATACTAGACTGACAAGTAAAGAAAAGGAAGATGATATGTTGTGAGGCCAACTGTTCACTCATATACTTAATTTTTAGAGGAAAAAACACCACTTATAACTATTTGATCATCAATTCAGCTAGGAGAACTATCACTGACTTATACAAATCTTGGATTAAGCCCAAGAGGATTTCTTTTTACTATCTGGATATTCACCAGTCCTTGAAACCACTTCAAATGAAACATAGGACAAAGCAAAATCATTCAAGAAAAAGATTGCTATTGATATAATTAGTGGGCAGCGAATTATGAGAAGTGACAACTGTCACAGATTTTGGGCTAAATCACAAAAGTAACTGGGCAACATAATAACCTGCTCAGTTGCTGTTTCTAGGACTGGAAAGCAGGCCTGCAAGTAATGAGAGAAAGGTGAAGTTTGGCCTACGGAATTACTAGTAGGCAAAGATTGCCACTTTGCAAATAATACTTGACTTGTCATAATACTGGAAAACAATAAGAGACAAAAAAAAAAAAAAAAAAAAAAAAAGCATTGCAAATGAAAAGTTGGAAAGTAGTTTATACTTATTTACTTGTTTAAAGCATTTAGTAGATTCCAATTCTAAGTGGAAAGAGATCACTGTCTGACTTCCTTCATACTGCAGTACGCAAGATGGTCTTGTACTTAATCTCAGCCTGACTGAAGGAATTCACTACTGCTGCTCCAATAAATTACACGTGAACAAAGTGTGAGATACAGATGGATCTGTTTTAGTCATTACTGAGGGAAGCATGGAAAGTAACCTCTCCTAGAAAGTACTGTAACTTTGCATAACAAATTAGTGAAAAGTATGAAGATGTGAAACTTCATATACAATCCAGACACGCAAAATTAATCTCCCAACATGGATTTTTTTTTTTCCTGTAAACTTAACATTCATGGTTTGATGAATTGCCAGAAGATTTAAAAAACAGGGGTTTGATTCACAACAAAATACCTAGTCTTTAAAACAGTAACAAAAATGTGTTATGAAATACAGAATGGTTCTATAGTGCATTATTGGAACTACAGAAAATTAACTGTGTATTGCTAACTGTATTTGATTTTTTAAAATTATTTTTAATTTACTTTCTGTTCTATATCTGCTTAAGAAATTTTAAGAAAATGGAGATGGAGACTTTATATAATTGTGTACTGAATTTTTCAAGACTTATCTGTAGGAAAACAAAATCTTAAAATCCCCACAATTTCACTGTAATACCTGTGTGAAGATTCAACAGTTGTTTCAAAGAGCAAAATATCCCGATATTTGTGGAGGATAGAGACATGAAAAGCACTACTAAACTTCTACATGGAAATCAAATATCTGAAGTAATATTAGTAAATAACTGATTTTTTATTTGAAAAATAGTCTTAATGATCGTTGCATGCAGGAAATTTAAATGAAATGGTGTTCACCATGTCAGTAGATTCTTAAGACAAATTTATTTCAGTTTTTGAGTTTTCCTGTCTTTGACAGTAAATTATACATCTGATTTCATAATGCTATGTTTAACACAAACTGATATGAATAAATACAAGCAGGATGCTTCATACAAATGAAAAATATGTTGAAGTAATTATAGCTCAGACACGGGGGTGTGGGGTGGGGGTGTGCAATTTGTGTGAATTGAAAGACCTAGACTCAAGGCAATCAATGTACTCTGCAAATCCAAGAAAAGTTATAAAATAATTGCAACTGAAGAAGTGAAGGAAAAAAATAGCAGTGTCAAAAGAGATTGATTCTGACCTTAATTTAAAAAAGCATTATTTTTTTTTATGAACATCTAATGAAGTAAAATGTGCAAAATAGAAGAAGGTTTGCTGATTTCTTCCACTGCAATTCTAAGTTCAGGGAATTCACAGAGGTTATAGCAGAGCCATGACGCAGTATACTATACACTTAGACAGGAAAATTCTTGAGAGCAAAATTAAGAAATACAATGGGATCTCCAAATCATGCTTGGATTTACTAAAATAAAAATTATAGATATGAGCTGACTTGAAAGGGAAATATCATTTAACTTATTTCAGTTTGATAACAGAAGTCTATGTTCTTTGAATAGTTTTTCTGAGAATCTTTCAAAACTGTGAAAGCAGTTCAACAGTCAGCAGCTTTGGGGGTCACAGTCCAGCACATTCAATGATAAAAGACACAGCTGTTGAGCCAGAAATATTCCTCCTCATATACACAACCCACATTCTTCCATAAGCACAATTTAGCTTCCTGAATGCAATTACAAGTGTTTAACATATTTTCACAGTATCAAATAAAAAATAAAATCTACAGTGTGAAACTAAGTAACATAATTAAATTTCCTTATTTATATTGAGCTTTGCATTGTTAGGTAGATTTTTGTTTTAAATATACAGCAAGCTAAGTTTAGCTGGAAATAAAACTTAGAGCAAATTTTTCTCAGGTGCTGCTGAACTTTTATGTAAAGTTAATGTCTTAATGTAGTTTCAAATTTTAAAAAGTGGTCAGTATCATTATGTCTTAGTCATTTTAATGAAAGATGGAAATTAGCAATGGAGCAGGTAGAAAGAAAATAACATGCATGCACTCAAATATCACAATATGCATTAGTGTCTTCCCTCTCTCTCTCTAATAAAAAAGTACGGACAAAATAAATTAACTTGACTGAAAACTTACTGTCTTCACTCTGTGCAGTGAAACATAAAAGTAATTGTTGAAATATTTTTACATACTTCCAGAAATGAAGATTTTTTGAAAAAAAGCTGATGATATTTTTAAGTTCCTAATACCATTGCTATGAACAAAGTGCTAATTACTTGTGAAGCATAGGTAAATAAATATCCTATATTAATGTATCAAACATTAGCTGTGGATCAGAATTCCGCGTTTTCTTGTTAAAGAAATGATGAATTTAGCTAGCAATATTAATAAAAAGAAATGTTTTAGGAAGAGTTTGCTTATGTCTCAAAACAGCAGTGTACTTATGGATTTGAAAAATCCAAATTTTCTAGTGGTTTGTATATATAGAAAACAAGGAATCCCACAGTATGTTTCCTGAGGGACATTTAGACTCTGTAGTTTACGGGATGAATTTAAAAACATTTTTCTCAATTGTTCCCTCCATGACATAATTTGTAATTATAAGTAAAGGTTATAAAATTTTAACTTCTCTTAGTGACTGCTGCCAAGAAACACTTCAGCAGTTTAAACAATTAAGAGGGTAGAGAAAAAGTCATAGGAAAATAAGTTTATTATAGCACTGGGGACAGATAGAGAAACAATGCCTGGACAGATAGTAATTGGAGAGAAACTGAGAGGGAGGTAACTGACAAAAGGATAGCTTGTCTGATAAATTTTGTTCTTATTTCCTGTGTTGAAATTAAAATAAGTAAACCAGGAATATTGCTGAAAGACTAAGATCACTTGATCCAACCACTTAAAAAATATCTTCTTACTTCTTCTTCAAATAAACATGGCTGAAACAGTAATTTCATTTACTAAGTTGTCTTGAACTGATATCTATTAGCCAAGAAAACTATTTCACTAATGTTTGAGCTATTAAAGACAACTCTAAATGACTTCAAAGCATGACAGGACATCACAAAAAATATGGTAAACTCCTGTTACATCTCAATTTAAATGCTGTTTCTTTTTTCCTGTAGACACCTTCTTCTTAAATAATGTGACCTGAGCATAATTCTGGAAAACAAAGTTAAACAGTAAGAACAGTACCAGGCTACCTGACACAAGTAGCTTTTCCATTTTAAAGACCAGGAAGAAACAAGATTATATGTAACTACAAGAAATAAAGATGAAATTTTGATGCCTTTTTCATTGTAAATTGTAATAATAAGAAAAAAAAACAATGTTTGCTGTGTGGGCCAATGTGGACAATGTGCTCATACAGCATGCTTAATGCAGCAGACAGAAATCACTGGGTATGTTTAGTACAAAGGAGTGAGACATCAGTATCTTGATGACTCTTCATCGCACCCTTAGCAAGAAAAGTCTTTATCAGGTGTTGCTTGATTGCCAATTTATGTCTCAAACTGCAGGCCATGACACAGTCATTACTTTAGAAACTTTGCAGGCGGAGTAATGAGAGTTACTTATATTTGCATACATATTTACATATACATATTTTACATACCTACATTTATATGCTAATTCATGCTACTAATAAATTTTCTTTTAATACAGTGATAATTGGCTACAAAGAAAACACTGTTAGTATTTGTATGGTTTATTTTAAACCTCCCTGCAATTTGAGAGAAACATGAATAGGCAAACTTTTGCCTTTGCTTCTCCCTCATCCCTGCAACACACATCAGCTGACCAAGGACTGAGCACTTAAGCTAGGACAGGAAGCAGAAACCCAAATCTGGGTCATCCAGTCCCAATTACAGTAATTCACATCATTGTCGCCTCAGACATTTTAGTGTCTTTCATCCTCTTGCCAGAAAGTCAATCACAGACTTGAGAAAAGTTCTTGGCAGCAGACACCTCCCACTCAAACTGTGCTAATCTTTCATATTTAACTCAACTGGCTTACAATTACAGGAAAAAAAAACCTAAAGTAACTAACTGCGTATAAACTTCCATACAGATATGGACTTAATGCATCTTTTGCACGTCTTTCCAATAAAAATGTAGTATGGTTTGGTGACAGCTACGCTAAAGAGCTAGCTGGATACCCTTCTGAAGGATATGCAGTAACTCAACCAGAAGCAATGCCTTCAGTGCAGAAAATAGTGGGTGACATTTTATGATCTGAATTTTTAGGATCGTCTTGAATTGTTTGACTTGATTTTATGATGTACCATATTATATAATTATGTGATTTAAAACACATTATTCAGATATGTCTTAACTGAAAAAATTCTATCATGCAAGTTGCATACTTTTGAGAAGTGAAATTATCACAAAGCATACTTATACATCTGATGTTGCTATCATCTTTATGCACTCAGCTACAGAAGGTAGCAACAGTGAGAGTTGTGTCTTAGGGAAGTACTCTTCATTAGTCTTCACCCCTAGATCACATTAGTTCCTTCTGCCACAGTCAATTATCAGTCCGTTTAATAGCTGCATCATGCATGACCAGAAGACACTGCATCAATTTTTCTCATTACTCTGCCCTGTTTGAATGATAGTTTTTTCTTCTGGTTTTAGTTTGAGTCCATTTCTGCTTCTGACAATTGTGATTGTTTATTGCATTATATTAAATTCACTGTGACTAGCTGGGTAACAAATGGAGAAGCTGTAAGCTGGGGCCATAGGGGCTGGCAGTTGTCAGCACTGTGATAAGCTAGTACTTTATCACCAGAAACTAAAGACTACTTAAATGATACTGACCATAGTTGTAGCCATAATTTATTGGCCTCAAGTGACTACTTGCTGTATGGTGCCCTGCATTTTCTCAATTTCTTTTCTTCTGTAGTTGGCATTATAAAATCTCAGCAGTTCTCTTGCACAAAATCTTTATCTCTGTAATATAAGAGAGAGGAAGAAATGGCACACAGCAGAGAACTGCAGAGGCTAATAAGACATTGCGAAGTTTTATGTAAGGCTTTAGGAAAAAAAGCACCCTTCTATCAAAACAGTGAACATACCCATCTTTGCTGACATGTCTTCCATCCTAATGTTTTGGGATTTTGTGTTTTTTTTTTTTAAGATTTTAATTAAGCAAGATATTTTATTTCATTTGCATTTTGATTGTAAACTTTGAAAGATTTTCATAAGTAATTCTAAAACTGCACAAGAAATTAGTATTTTGAAAAGGGCGTAAGTGTCCCACTTTCATATATGTGTTTACATTCACCATTATTTTTCTTTGAATACACATAAATATTTACAGCTTTAGAATATTCTTTTGCCAAAAGGTCTTTTTCTCAAAATGATCTGTTTCTTGGGCACTAGTCAGTGTCCAGGTATTAAACAAGCAATGAGATCCATACAGCTAGTCACTCTGAATATGAAATTAACTACAGAATTCTGTCTCAAAAAGTTCACAATCTAAAAATATAGGTGGAATAATGGTTATCACAAATATGTCCTGTTTATTATTTTATTATTTTCATGTGATTTCTGTTGGTCTCACACCAAAATTTTGCATCCATGGCATTATTACAGTATCAGCTTTACAGACTAGTGAAATCAGGAGACAACTTCACTTTTCCTCATTGTTTTTGTATGTGTTAAAGATAAGCAAGATAGACAATATAACAAAATCTAGGTGATGGAACCAAGAAAATTCACATCCCCATTTGGGTTAATTTATTATATTGATTGGAATTTAAAGCCCAGTAGGCAAGGCCTGAATAGCTTTTTCATGCCAGTTAATGAGTCAGTTATTATGAATTATTTATCCTGAAGTTGTTCTACCATTTTGGTCATGAACCAAACTGCTGCTATGCATCTTTGGATGAATCACATAGATTCCCACAGTATTTTGTTCATGCGTCCAATTCCTTCTGAGTGGAACACAAGTGTTCTTCAGGTCAGAAATGAACTCACATCCATATCACAAAACTCATAATTTCTGAGGGCCTGCCAGTGTGTCTGTCTGCATGTAGCCAGTGAGAAAACTGATGTTTAATTCAGTGCACACTTTTATACATAGGCTATTGCGTACCTTGGTACTCTGTTTAGATTATGATGTCCTTAGAATGAAAATATTCTGTTACTATTGTTGTATTAGTTTTTCTATTAATATTTTAATATTGCTTTTTTATGCACAGAAAATTACATCTTCCAACCACTCTGTTTCTTTCTACTAATGCTTTCTCACAGCAGTTGCCAGTGTTCTGTGGTCTGAAAAGGAAAGAGAAATATGTCATAGGCTAGTTTAGTTTTTCAGAACAATAGTCATTAAT
The DNA here is from genome assembly GCA_002909625.1 of Bambusicola thoracicus. NCBI lineage: Eukaryota > Metazoa > Chordata > Aves > Galliformes > Phasianidae > Bambusicola > Bambusicola thoracicus. Next base: position 12,006 of record PPHD01023966.1, read on the forward strand.
TCTTTTATCTCCAGCACTTAAGGATCAGTGACACCACATTTCAATATGCCTTTATAGATTTTCCTATCAGCTACATTCTCCTTCCAATTATTACTGATTTCTAATTTATTCTCATCCACTTTTCTTATTCCTTCTGCTGCTGCAGCTTCTGTTCAACTTCAGAACAGAGGTGATTATAGCCTGCTTTGCTCCACAGTTGCATCCTAATATGTTGTCTTGATCAGGGCTTGCCTACCACCTCTTTTTGTATTTTTTTTTCCTTTTTTTTTTTTTTTTTTTT
>PPHD01023967.1:0-12284 GCA_002909625.1 Bambusicola thoracicus
CACCTGGGCACACTGCTGTCTCATATTCAGCCAAGGTCCCTCTCCATCAGGCAGCTTTCCAGCCACACCTCCCCAAACCTGTAGGGTTGCTTGGGGTTGTTATGACCAAAATGCAGGACCCAGCACTTGGCCCTATTGAAACTCACGCCGTTAACCTCGGCCCATTGATCCAGTCTATTCAGGTCCCTCTGTAGTGCCCTTCTTCCCTCTGGCAGATCGACACTCCCTGCCAGCTTGGTGTCGTCTGCAAACTTACTGAGGATGCACTCAATCCCCTCATGTAGGCATCAGAATTATTTCCTCTATTTTCTGGATCCCTATGTGCACTTTCTGGTACTTTCCTGTTTGACTGCAGAAATATATTTTGCTAACAGTTTTCTGCCTCTGTTTACTGAGTTTACACTCCCAGGTCCTTCCTCTGCTTTCTGCAAAATATGCCCATTTAGTATACGTTGTTTCTGACTGCATTTAACCCTGCACCTACATTTTCTTATATAGATAAGGAAATTCTCCCTCTTTCTGAAGGGCTGTGAATACATGGTATAGGTCCTCAAGTGCTAATAAGAGTAATCATGCTTAGCAGACTTAAGCTGCTAAACATGCTGCTGGGCTGATCAAATCAGTCTTCTGCCTAACACTGCAGACTGCTAGGGCTTGCTTGGGGGTACAACAGTACAACGTATTGTGCTTTGTAGAACAGAGTATTTAATGGTGAAGGTACAGCTGCTAAGTGAGTGAGATGACATTAAGTTCACCCAAGACAGAAAAGCACTCTGGGTCCTGAGAGGATTAACTGCAGACTGGGGTTATGCCCACCTGAAACTGCAGATGTTTTTGAATCAGCTCTCTAAGCTATTACATTATTTGCTGGTCTGTCCAGAGTGCATTTCTAATCTCCAGAATAAGGGATCCTGTTGCTCACACTTTTCTTCTTTCTCCTTGCTTATAAACATTGTCAATTTGTTGTGGTCTCTTTCAAGGAAAGGAGAGGAAGAAGAGATGCAATCCAAGTGCTTGCATCAGAGATGTGGAGATAAGAATGTGAATATTTGAAGAGATTTTTTGAAAACTTTAAAATAAATGAGTTAATTCAACAAAGAAGACTGTATGGATGTATGGGGAAAGAGGAGAGGTCAAGCTATTTCTCTGATTTTAGGGTGATTCTTTGACTCCATTTCCTCCTTTTCACTGAGTTGCAAAGACTTGCCAATCTTTTTCAAAGGCATTAAGTTTTTTTCTAGATAAAAAATGTCTAAATCTTGCAAAGGGTTGGTTTAGCTATCTACAAGAGTAACTACAGAGTTATCAAACCATTGTATGTAATAAGAAAACAGAGAATTTTGAGTCTGGGGCCACTCCCCAGCCATGATCATCCATGTCTCAACTCATAAGTATGTAACAGATCCCTCTGCATTTCAAACAAATTGTTTTTAGCCTCTCCTTTTCTGATATGAAAATATGAATAGAGTGGAAATGTTAGTTTTTATTAATCCCAAAGCTGGATGCATTTTTTTTCCTGTTTTTCTTTCATTAAATATATTTTTTTTTACCTAAACTTTCACTTTTTCTTTCTCCTATTTCACCTTGCTGCTTCCAATTTTCTCAGACATTTTGGTCTCTATATTTCTCTCAGTTTTCTAGTCATAGAGTCATGGAATCATAGAATGGCCTGAATTGAAAAGGACAGTAATGATCATCTAGTTTTAACCCCCTGGCCATGAGCACCACGACCATGCTGCCCAGAGTCACATCCAGCCTTGCCTTAAATGCCTCCAGGGATGGGGCATCCACAACCTCTCTGGGCAACCTGTTCCAGTGCGTCACCACCCTCTGTGTGAAAAACTTCCTCCTAATATCTAACCTAAACCTCCCGTCTCAGTTTAAGACCATTCACCCTTGTCCTGTCACTATCCACCCTCGTAAACAGTCATTTCCCCTCCTGTTTATATGCTCCCTCCAAGTACTGGAAGGCCACAATGAGGTATCCTTGGAGCTTTCTCTTCTCCAAGCTAAACAAGCCCAGTTCCCTCAACCTTTCTTCATAGGAGAGGTGCTCCAGCCCTCTGATCATCTTAGTGGCCGTCCTCTGGACCCAAAAGTCCTTTAGCTTCTCTCTTTTCTTGTATCTTTTTCCTTTCCATAATTAATTCAGAGGCCAGTAGCTTCTTAATGTGAACCTAGCCCTCTTTTTCCCCTGTTATATTCATTATATTTGTTACATTTGCCAGGTGAGCTCATGGGCAAATTTGTTTTTTCCACATGCATCTGATACATTTGATCAGTATCTAATATTTTAGTATCCAGTATCTAATTCAGGCTCTGCTTCCGCTAGTGACCATTCAGGTCAGACAAAGACACTGGTGAATTTTACCTAAACATGGAGGTATCAAGTACAACTTCATAATTTTAGCGTGAGTTTCAGATGAAGAGATGCAGCATGTCTATATCACTTTAGGAGAGGTGTTGAGTGCTGACAGGCAGTGATCTGTCTAAATCACAGATAAGGCTAAGAATGGCCACATGTGCAGTAGTAGCCTTGGGCTACTTGTCTCCTGAATAGGAATACTGAGACAAGAACAGGGTCTCACCCGTTCCTTGGCCCCAAGTGGATAGGAGAAAGTTGAAGGCAAATCTCAGGAGCCATTCACAGGAAGAGTCCAATGTAAGTCTTCCATTCCCATTCCCTTTGAAAGGTACAAATACAGAGAGGGAACAAGAGCCCAGTTTCCCAGAGCAAATATTTTGCATTCTTTTATTTCTAGATCAGGAAATAGTCCTGAGGCTGACTTCATGTTTTCTTTCATATTTAGTAAATAGAACTGTACATCACTGGGAGTATTCACTTTAGGATCCAGCCATGAACAGCTATACAGATAAGATCATATCAATTATCTCATCAGTTTAATAATTAGAGCCAGGATGTATTTTATTCCCGTTTGCAGATGGATTATTCTTGTGAATTTCAGAGATCAGCAGAAAATGGAAAGCATATTTCAGAAGTATTTTTCTCAAATATGTTTTCTTCATTTATTTTTCATCAAATTTCATCTTGATCGAGATTTTCCAAGTAAACACAAGAAAATATCAGGCCAAATTAATCCCCAGTGTATCTTAGCCTCTTCCACTGAAGGATTTAGTACAGAGCCAAGGATTTCAGGATGTTGGAAGAAAATGTTTTTGGAGTTACTAAATTACAGTCTCCATAGTGATTTTCTTGCCATATGTTAAACAAGAATGAAGACAAAACACACTGGGGAGGATTTTTCTCTAGCAAAAGTATAGCTATAACTGAGAAACTTTTGCTCACATGTGTGGAGACATTGTTTCAATGAAGAATGGATTATACCCTAGCATAATAGCTTCAGGTTTCTATCATGAGGCATTTCACAGTAGGTGAGGATGTAAGAAAAAATGCCTATGGAAAGGGGCAGAAGGAGGAGTAGAATGGAGAAAGGAAAGTCAGAGCAAGAGGCGTAGGGAGAATTTTTTTTTTTCTTTTTGCCACTGGGCAAAGGCGATTTGAAGCTGGAGTTCAAAAGTGCATAAAGTTTCAAATAAAGTCTTGCCATTGATATTTTAAAAGTTTCTGCTTAAATTATTGCAACTACAAACGTCATCTGCCTCTTTTGTACAACAGAGATGCTAACACTGATATGATTTACTGGTATATTTTGAAGGTCAAGTGCTTGCTTTCAGTATAGAATTTTAATTTTGTATCAGTAATATGGTTGCTGATATCTGTTTTTATTATATAAGTCAATAATAATGCTGTATATGATCTGCTTTTACCTTCCAAATACTTCACATATGGTTTTAGTATCGGCTTTACTCTAACACGTAGTTTCTACACTGAAGAAGGTATGATTAAGATGCTTTGAAAAATTCCTCCTTAGAGATCTGTATCTGGTCAAGAAATATATAGGTGATGTTTTAACATTTGCACTTTATTTTATGTGATATATTTTGCTTAACTTATTAATTCAAATTGTATTGCATTCACTCCAATGGAAATCACAATACATTCATAATTCCTAAAGAAAGCTCGGAATATCTCTTCATCTCCTAGCCACTGTATTTTAGCATATATTGGTTTCTCTAGATGATTACTGGAAGTTTTCAGGCTCTAGAAAACAGATGCTTCTTATCAGAAGATCCTGGCAGTATTCTGGTGCTCTTTCTTACCTTTTATTTAGTATTAGCACAGTATGATAGGTCTGTTAACTTGCTTCATATTGCAGGTGTGCACAACCAATAGTTTGCGTGGATAATAAAGAGTGAGAGAAGAACTAGAACTCACCTGAGACCATCGTTTTCCTTCTTTTTAACCTTATTTTTTAGAATGAGGAAAAAGAGAAAAATTAAACAAGGAGGAAGAGGAACACTGAAGAGTAAATCTCAGAAGAAGAAAAGGTATTATTTTTATGGGAACAAATTTTGTGGTTTGGACACAATATCTGTATGTGGGAAAAAGGTATGTATGTTTACATCCAAGACACTGTCTTAAACACTAATAGGACTCACAAAGTGTTAATTGGAATTTGTCCTTTGCAATTAGTTTCTTTCTGAGGTGGAAAAGTTTATTTTCTGACTTCCCCTCACCTCATGACACACACCTCCTGGAAGGAAGAGAGGAAGGAAGGGAGGGTAGGAGCTCTTGCATTCTGTTTCATGTACACTAGTGCAAAGGAGAAGGAAATTCAGAGCAGACATTGCAGATACACTGTGATAAGCAGGTTTGAGGTCATGAGCAATTTCAAAAAATATCTGGCTTGAAGAATGTACAAACTGTATAGATGGATAGGGAAAATCAGAGACTCATTAGCTTGTTCCACTCACCCAGAAAAATTTCTAGCTAGACCTGGCTATGGTATAGGTGCATAAGAGATGCAGGAGGAGACTGTCTCAGAGAGTCTTTCAAACAGCCTTCTTTCCAGCCATGGGAAAAGTACTGCCATTCAGAAGTAGACTCGTGCTGTCTTCAACTGCAACTTCAATCTGTTACTACTAAAAGCTAAGTAGTTTATTTCTGCTATTTAATTTTGCACTAGAATAGAACATCAGATGCTGTGCATATATCTTGAGTGGTGACCAAACTTTATGTTCCACTAAACTTTTCAAATGTCATTTCTTATTAACGTGTAGAACAGAGTTTTGAAACTCAATTGAGAAGCCACAGGCTTTGGTCTTGGCATACAGAATGCTCTTCAGATATTTTGGTTTAAAATTTTAGGTGCAAATTCTGGAGATTTTCAGCTTCTAGAAATGCTTAAAATAGTTGTAAGCTGATTTACTTACAGCATATCAAGACTTCATCTTCTATCCAAAGTAGACATGTGGAGTCACAAAAGAGCAACAGTAAAGGAAACAGAACTGTATGGTATTTAAACTGTCATCCAGACACACTTATCAGAAATAAGATTATGTGTATTTATTGAGATAACATCCAAGACCAGTAATCACTATCCAGGATCTTACAGTATTAGGGATACTGCAAAAGTTGTTACAGTCCTTGTCCAAAATTCTTACAGTTTGCCAGCTATTTAGAGCATATTATAACTTGGGAATGAATAAAAAACCCAAGAACAACAACAACAACGTAAGTCATATTTAGCCTAAATAATTGTTACATAGACTTGACAGTTCTGTAACACTCAAAGATGTTATCCCACTTCTATGTCTTGATAACTAAATATAGCCAGATAGTGCTGACAGACTCAGTACCCACCACAGAGATTCCTTTGTCTTTGCTCACTAAATTTTAACCAAATTATTTACATCCTGAAAAAATTATTTTGCAAAGCCCATTTTACTGTTGCCTTGGAACATATATGAAAAGCACTAATGTCATGATACAGGATATATAAGATATATATTTATTTAGAGTGAATTAGATTAGGAAAAGTAAGACTTTTTTACAGTAGAGGACAACAGAAATAGTAAAACAACCTAACTGATGTTGTTACTTTTGCCTACAGGTATTCAAATACTATATACTACCATAGTAATTGATCCTTTCTTCATGCTAATTTCTCTACTATAGTAAAATAAATGAGTCTCCAGTTCCCATTGCAAGAGAAGATGGGTGGAAACAACCTTCATCTAGTTATTTGTCTCTAGCCAGTTGCAACAGGTGTGAAATGAGAGAGGAGGCTATGACTGCAAGGAATGAGGATCAGAATTTAGCAGGAGACTTTGTCTACCCAACAAGACTCCTGCAGCCGTTCTCAGCCTTTGGAATCTCTTTAACCCTGTTGTTGATGAGAAGAGTTGAGTTTTGTCTTTCTGGAGAGGAGATTTCAGTATTTGCTGAGCCTGTTATAATTTGTCCCTATAAATGCTACCATTACTCCTGTGTTTGTAATGAACAGAAACATGTGAGGATAGCAATATCGTATTTCTGCTGGATTGGTCCTAACAGAGTGAATATTGCTTTAAAAAGCTGAAAAATTAGATAAGTCTCATTACCAATAGCTTTGATCACTTTGGGTTAAATCATTTGCAAAATGATGGCCATATTTCGGAGAAAACACAAGTTCAAAAATAGTTAACCCAAGCTTATTGAAATTGTTAAGATAAACACAAAGGCTGTTTAAATTCTTGGAGTCATAAATCTAAACAGGCACATTAACTCAATCATGTGTCTGAGGTATGTTAATATTTGATGTATTCCTGAAACTGGAGTCTCTTATGCCAAAAAACATCTGACTGAAAATCTGTAATGAGTTTTGCAGCTGTTAAAGCTGTTGCATTCTTTGTAAAATTTTGGTAGCTCGTTATTTAATAGTTGTAATATCGCTAAAATTAATTGCAAGGTAAATATTCCAAGAAAAATACAGAGCAAAGCCACTGCTTGCAGTGAAAATGTATTCACACATCTGAAACGGCAGAGTAATTTAGATACAAACTGTGATTGTTTAAGTGGAGGAGACTGTGACTTTATAGGTGTTTCAAAAATTGCTGCCTAATTTTGGATTAGATGTCCCTCTGACATTATTACTTACCCCCCTAGTAATTAACTGGAAGATTCAGTTCCTAAATTGACTACATCATAACTACAACATTCTTTAAAGCAGGGGTCACTTAGTACTGGACGGAGTTAGACAGATACAGACTTTCTACACAGGCTAGGTAAGAGCTGGTTCATAAGCCAGAGTGCATGAGCAAACACAGACTGTAAAAACATCCAAGAAGACCTTTGCTCCTCATTGTCTCTTTCCCTGGTTAAGAATGCACCTATGAAACAATTGTTGTTCAGGCAAATGCTGTTTAAAAACAATTCTACATAATGCTGATATTCATCTACACAATGCAAACTAACCTAAAAGAGCTCAATATAATCTGTGGTCTTCCCACTTCCCACCTTCTTCCCACTAAAAAAAAAAAAAAACATAAAAATCAATTCAGGAATGAGGAGTAGCAACCGTGTTCCACACAGCTTCTTCCTTCTCAGTATTCTGTTCACAGTTCACACAACTGCTTCCAGGATCCCAACAAATGTATAGCTGAGCCAGTTCAGACACAGTTGCCCCTTGAAAACTGCAATCATTCTCATGAGTTTTGGATAGTTGACTAATTCCTGCTGAGAGTAACACCGCTCACCCTTTTTTTGCAGTCTATTTATATTCACATTTTTTTAGGCTTTAAGAGTTTTCTACTCATAAACCTTCCCAAAGTGAGAATTTTAAGAAGACACTTAAGTGAAGAATGTCCTGTAATATTCAGCACAATATGTTTCTTATTTATTATTTTCAAAATGAATGGTTTCATCTGCTTTTTACCCCTGAGGACATCTCTGCAGAGTTCTTCCTCACCTCATTTTGTTCAGTTAAGTAGCTTGGTGATGTTAGGTTAAAGCAAAATGCTAACAAGGCTGTTTGAAAGATTCTATAAATGCTGCATTCTTGTGTCCCACGCTCTAAAGTGTTCACTGCATCATTTGCAATGATAATCATGTGAAATAAGGTAGAAGCAATAACACAGTAAAACAATTCTAGCTCAATTCACTGGTTTATCTGTAACAGTTTTCACATTTCATGTCTCTTTACATGAAAATTCAACAAAAAAAAAAAATGTTGATTTGCACTGATAGAGATGGTGATCTTTTTACAAAGATTATTTGTTAACTCCTGTTACATCTTAACATCTGCCATGTAAGTTGAGCATATCTGTGTCTGTGTTTTGCTTTTAAGCTCAAATAAAAGTAGGAAGCATTTATCAGAAACAAAATGTCCAGATTATTGCCAAGGCTTTCTTTTCCCATTGTACATATAATTCTGTGGAACTATTGTTAGAGGGTTTCATTACTGTATTTCTTATTACACTGGCAGCCCATAAGCAAGGACACATTAGCCTGATGAGCTTGGGTATAGTTTCCTGAGTCAATACTACTTCAGCAGACACGTAGTAGCAGACAATTGCATAATGAAGCTGTCTGTCTTTATTTACACAATGTATTTTTGTATTCAGCAGGCCAGAAAGAATAGTTCTGTGTAGCAGCTGTCATTGTATTTTTTGCTTATCTCTGTCCTGTCTGCCAATGTTATACTTCACCAGCTGACACCCGCCTTGGCAGAGACCAAGTACAGTCACTCAGTGCCAGAGCAACAACCGTGCTCTGAACTATGACACGATTCATCTCTCTTCCAGCCAGCAACAGGGGACCCTTTCGGCTTTTTCACTGTTTTGTTGATTCACTCTGCAGCCGTGGGGTTTCAGAGACAGAAAGTTCTGGGAAACAGTTGTAGCTCTGTTACGTGCCATGGCAAGGTGCCCGGGGAGGAGGAAGGCTAGGCCAGTGGCAAAGAGCAATGGAAAGGGGCTGAACACCCAGAAGGAGACACTTTGGATTGTTGGGTTTTGAAGAACTGGAGGTATGAGGTCAGGCTGGAGAGGTAGTATTCAAGTCACATGAGACTTGAGGTACTAAGCCTGAAATTTCTGACCATGATCTTGTCTCAGAAGCTTTGCTTGGACATGCACAATCCTACTGCTTCTAAGAGAGTGTTAACTTCTCAAGCTCTGGAAAAAGACACCACATACAGATTTATGTGTACTTTTGACAGTGAAACTTGCCAATTTGATACTTCCCTCCTGCCTTTGCATGAACATTTCTATGAACATTCTTCCCAGAAATTTAGTTTTGTTCATTGAATATTCATAGAAAGTAAAAATAGATGATAACATACTGATAAAATAAGTGTTCTTGTGACTTTGTTTTGGGTATTTTATACAAAATTTCTTTCTTTATCTGTTCCCCATTGAGTGTAAAGCTACATCTGTCAATTGTGTATTCATAGACTTGACTAAATGACAAAGCTGCACTTCAGCTAGCACATAACCCACATGACTGTTATTTCACTTTAGGTACGACATTTGTTAATAGACTGAAGTCAATCTGAAATATGAAAGCCTGAAACTGAAATAGCAGCTCCAGACAAATCTGTGGTTCACAGTTTAAACTTTTCCATGCAACACACTAATTTGATAGGGGAAATCTGAAGAAAATCATGCTTTCATTGGTAGAATTCCTATACAGAATCCTAATGTTGACCGAAGTAACTGAGTATTTTTTCTGACTATTCTAAGTTGCTACTGTGAAGCTGAAAAATGAAAAAAAGAGAGAGGAGAAGAAGAAGAAAGAAGATAAGGAGGGAGGGAATATGGAGAGGATAAAAGGAAAGGGAAAAAGAAAAGGGAAATGGATAAAGGAAGCAAGAGACAATGAGGGAGAAAGAAGGGAAGGGAAGAGAGAGAGAGAGTTGCCTAAAGCTTAGAGGCACTTCTTGAAAAGAGTTCACATAAACGTGATGGCAGTGTGTTGAAAGAAGAGGGAAGTGAAAGCAGCAGAGTGTGATCACCCTAGAAACTTCACTGTGCTGCATCCTGATGTGCTGTCATTGCCCAGAGTAGCATCCAGGTCCTCAAAAAAGCACACCACTTGGAAAGGAAAAAGCAGAAATGTCAAAGAAGGAAGGATATAGGCCACAATGACAGCTAGTAATGGTTGTGAAGAATCTGCCTTCTGCCTTTCATATATGTATCCACTACTAATTCCTCAAAGGACCCTCAAATACAGGGAAAGGTGTTAGATGACAGTTTACCTGTAAGTGAGAAAAGCTTGCTAGCTTTTAAATGTGAGCTGTCTACACATGCAAACAGTTTCTAGAGAGAAAAATCCCAACAGAATAATCCATCATTGACACTCTCAGTGGCAGAGGAATTCAGATGTCAGAAAGAACCTGAAACTTTGAAGTGAGCAGTGACTAATGAACTAAAGATTAAATATTAAGTTCTCTAGAACTGATAGTGATTGTTTAAATGCTGCAAGCCAGCTTCAGTCTTACTGCTCCTTTCTGAGAAAATGTATCAAACTGTTCAGCCTGGTTACTAAGGCTGAATGAAATCAAAATTGTTTTATCACAATATGGCAGCATGGAGATCTATAGGAGTGCTGCATATAGAACCTAATTATTTGAGATAAACTGCTTATGTCTTTAAATGTGGGGCATGCCCTGGTACCTCTGCCACCCTCAGGGTACATATTACTGTAAACTTTTGGTACTGACTTTTCTTGTCCTGAACAACTTCTGACATTTCAGATAAGTGCAAAGGTGGGCTACAGTTCCCATTCCTTTTGAGAATGATTTTTTCTAAGAACATGGTAGAAGGTGATATTGCTGATATGCTGAAACAGGCAATACAGTTTCCACCAAGACCTGTGACCTTATGAAAAGAACAATTAAATGACAGGATACCTACTGTGAAAACCATCACAAACAGAAAAATATAGCCAACACAAATCAAAACAAATGAAACTGTAACATGACTGGATTAAAAATGACTGCATAAAAATGATGTCATCTTGGATGTCATTTCAATAGTACTGTATTCAATAGTCTAATGGACTCAGTAATGAAAGAAGAAAGTGGATATGGTCAAGATTACTCCTTTGATAATCAATTCATGACTTTAAAAACAAAAACAAAAACCATTTTATTTTCAATATTAGGGAATTTTAGTGTAATCTTCACTACATTCTAGACATAATTGTATCTTCAAATTTATTATATGCTTCTGGTACAAGATCCCACCCATACAATCAAGTTAAATTGACTTAAAAACACTAGGAAATTCTTTTGCTTTCTTATTTTGATTATTCTTCCCAACAGCAACAACAAATAAAACAGTTTAATCCCAGGAGAGAAACCTAGAAACCATCAAAAGAGTCCAGAGGGAAAAAATAACAGTGGAATAGGAACACTTGAAATAGAGGGTTTCCCTGGCACACATAGCTTCCTAGTGACTCCCAGTATTGTCTCAGCCTCCCAGAGGCACAGAGCCCAATGTCTGTGGCAGGCTTTTGTAGAACTACTGACTCTTGCCATGCCAAAGAGAAAGAATGAGAACTAGAGAGAGAAAAGATCATGCTTCTGGTTTCCACAATATGGGCCAAGTTGGAAACTTCAGTTATTGAAACGGATGTATGGAAAAGCTTGAGAAAATGGAAATGAAGATGAGAGAAGACAGTCATGAAGAACTAATTTCTCAGGCAGTTTATATACACACATGATTTTGACATTGCCAACAGAAAGTCAGCAACACAAATGGAGGGTAAGGAATGGAAAGAGCAAAGAAAGGAAAACATAAATGGACACCATTGCAATGAATGCAAATATGTGGTTTAAAAACTATTTTGTGAGAGGAATTGAAAGACAACATAGAGTGCATGCTGTGCAAAGAAAAGGATACTTTCACTCTGGAAGCAAACAATGATAAATCTTACAGGAAGCAAAAGTGAAACAAGTTTAGGTGCCAGACTCTTTCTTTCTTCCATTCTTATTTCTAAGGTAAGAGGAAATAGCTCATAGTTAGCATGCATGAGCCATGGCTTACCGTGCTTAGGGAACTGTACAAAGCTGAAGCGTATATGTGGTAAGAGAGTGGGACAGATGGTACAGTAGAATACAAAACAGAGGACAAAATGGAAACCAAAATACAATAACAAAATAAAAACAAAGCAAAAACAAACAAGCAATCAGTAAAAGGGCTCAGTGAATAAGTTTGTATCTCTACCTGAATTTCTCTAAAATTTAGAAATAGTCTTGGGCACTAAGCAGAGTCCTGAACTGGTATATGAGCTGCACAACCCCTGATCCAGATGTATTTTGACTCATTGATGCCACTGAGTAATATTTCAACAAAGTTGAGCAAGCCCTTGTGTGAACAGTAATTTATTGCTAGCCTATAATACCAGGAAAAAAAAATCTATTTTACACTGCCATAGT
>PPHD01023968.1:0-11323 GCA_002909625.1 Bambusicola thoracicus
AAGAGCTCCAGTGATGATGACTAATAGTTAGATTTTTTGGGGCAAATATCTTAACTCCTTTTCCAGCAGCCCATGTACCCCTTTGAGAAATGGCTAACTGTTTCTAGAAAGATAAACTGTTGGCTTATGTCTGCATTTCGTTCCAGGAACTGAGCATAGAATGTGGGTTAAGTAATAGGATACGAGCGATCAGCCAAATCTGTGAAGTGGCAAAAACAAAAAAAATTGAAGAGGTAAGTTTCAAAGTGTTCAGTGAGTATTTGAAGCATAAAATGTAAACAGCAACTCGTAGCCTATTGTAAGAGGTTCTTGTAGTTCAGACTGCCTTTTCAAATTGGAAATCCCCGAAGCTACACGGGCTGTCCAAACCTGTAGTAAGGTGGCTCACACCAGGGAAATTAGTCTTGTCCAATCTGCCAGTTGTGGGGGAGAGAACGCATAGCTGATGGGCTTCCTGCATTAAATGGAAGCATAATGCTGTAAATATATAGGCCTGATCAGGACAGTTAACAGGAGATGATGTTAATCCTGCAGGGAGGGTGTGTGCTAGCTTCCTGTCCTGTTAATAAGCGACTTCCAATTGGTTTTAAACTCACCTTGTGTTTGGGTGAAGGTTTCTGCACAAATGTCACGTGAACGAAGAACTTTAGTGACTGGGGTGTGGGTTGTCATACAGACCCGGAGCTGGTGTCTCACATGCTTCACCTGAGCCTATGACAGGCAGGTGGGAGTGTCCCTCAGGAAGGAGAACTCTGGACGTGAAATCCTGAGGATCTTGTTTATTAACATGCAATAATTAGTGGCTGACCTACTGGGTGAAGTTCCTAGAAGAAGCTTACTTTTCCTTTTACTGCCTCTCGTGTTTGTTTTCAGCATGCAGTGGAAGCAATATGGAAGGTGGTAGCTGATATGCTCCAGCCAGAGCGCCCAGCTGAAGCCAGACATGCTGTTCTCCATCTCCTGAAGTCAATCATTCAAGGACAGGTGAAAACAAACTATAGAAAAAACACTATGCTTAAACTGGATGTGTGTTGAGTATGAATGTGAAAATATATTGGGCAGGCTTTTTCTACCACTTTCCACATTTCTTATTTTAGTGTTTTAGTTTAAATTCAGGCTCAATGCAGCAAATTCTATATGGTTATGTCCAGACATGTCAGTCCCAGTCTGCAGCAGTTTTTTGGTATTTCAGCATGTCAAATGTGCAAGAAGTTCTCTATGAGATACTTTCCTAGCCTGGCCAAGTTAAGCCTGCTGTGAGTTCTTCAGATGTCACAGTGTGCTGTTCAAACATAAGACCGTATCAGACCAAAGTTCTGCTTTGCAGTATCTTGTAAAGGTGATGGTAGATGCTTAGGAAAAGAGTAAGCATCAATTCTGTTTTGTTTGGTTTTATAAATGCTCTCCTGGCAGTGCTGTCTGTTGCAGTTTCTGTGGATTGCTTTGTGTATTGGATGCTGTCTGGGTGGTGCTGAACAAAATAGCCTTCAAGCTGAATGCTGATCAAGAAATGTTAGAGCAGCCTGAGAGGTCCTGAGCAATTGCCAGTAGAGACAGAATGTTATTTTTATAGCCTGTAGAAAAAGAAAATCATTTCAAGCATTAAGTTTACTGATGCAGGTTTTGATGAGATCTGGGCCTTCTTTAGTGACATTGTTATTTCTCCACCTTCTCCCTTATCCTCCCCCCCCTTCTTTTTCTTTTCCTAAGGGTGAGAGATTAGGGATCCTTAGAGCACATTTTTTTAAGGTTATTAAGGACTATCCTTCCAATGAAGACTTGCATGAACGGCTTGAAGTGTTTAAGGCTCTAACAGAGAATGGACGATACATCACTTACTTAGAAGAAGAGTTAGGTGAGTATTACCATTATTCCTATAACATTTGCCTGTAATAAGCCAAGGGAGAGGCATCCAGCCATGTGAGAAAAGGCAGTAGAGATAACACCTCTGGACAGAAAGCTGATTGCAATGATTTGTTTTCTCACTTTAGCTGACTTCGTGCTACAGTGGATGGATGTTGGTTTGTCTTCAGAGTTCCTTTTGGTGTTAGTGAACCTGGTGAAATTCAATAGCTGCTATTTGGAAGACTACGTAGCTGATATGGTCCAGTAAGTTTTTTTTACCCATTAATTGTTTATTCTTGGCTTATTATAGGGCAAAGCTACAGATTAATATGGAGATGAGTAGAATCTTTTTAATCTGATCTGGATCTCTTTTGTTCTGGATCATATCTGACAACTCTGACAAATATTTCATTTTCTTACAATGTTCAGATCCATTTTAGTTTGAAATGTTGCATGTACTTTCCTCATTTCATGTGATGCCTGCTGTTTTATCAACAAAGGCATAATGAGAGGTTGTTCAAGTGCAACTTTAAGCTAATGGTTTATAAAAGGTTGTACTGTCTGGTGTCCTTAGGAATGTTATAAAAAGTGCCAAAGTAGGGAGAGTGATAAGAGAAAATAGCACCCCAATTTACTTTTCTGTTTTAGCTCTTTGTAATTTGCTTAAAATCATATTAAGCAAACAGTTTTAATTAAGTGTTCTTTCTTAACAGCAAGATATGCATCTTGTGTATTCAGACTTCATCATCTGTGGACATAGAGGTCAGTAATTTGAGTCTGTCTTATTACTTCAGAGTTCTTTGAAATTCTTTTGAAACCATATCTGTTACAAACAAAATCAGATCAGCAGACTCTCATCCCAGTTTTTTCTCATCTTAGAAGAGAGCAAATACAATGTTTTGAAGTGTTTGTGAAGCCGAATATCTCTTATACCAATAGTAATTTTATTCCGAATGAAGCAGAGCGTGCATAAATTTAAGCAAATTTCTAACAGTGCTTTTTATTATTTATTATTACTTTTTATCCTGCACTTAAAAAGAAAAAAGACTTCCACACGAGTTCCTGGGCCTGTCAGCCTAGGATTTGACCTCCTTTATTCCTAGGGAAGTGTATAACCATGTTATCTTCTCTTTCTCAAAGATTTCTTTGCAAGTTTTAGATGCTGTTGTTTGCTATAACTGTCTGCCGTCAGAGAACCTGCCAGTATTTATCATCACTTTGTGCCGTACCATCAATGTGAAGGAGCTCTGTGAGCCGTGCTGGAAGGTCAGAACCTTTAATGAGTTTACTGTTTCTTCCTCACAGATGAAGAGCCACGTGCCTGTGAACATATGTCATACTTCTAAAAACAACCCCAAGATTAAATTGTTTCAAGCATTAGGGGCTCATCACATTGTTAGTGTAAATTCTGTCATTTCCATGCACTAAGCTGTGCTTTCAGCTGACACGGCAGGCTCCCTTCTCTGGTGTGGGATGGAAGTGGCATGGAACACGTTTACTTTCCATAAGCAGTTACGATTGGCCAGCTGAATGCATGTTTAGGGTCATGAGTGTTTTAACACTTGGATATTTAAGTGTTCTCTTTGAATTTCCAGCTTATGCGCAACCTTTTGGGAACTCATTTGGGACACAGTGCAATTTACAACATGTGCAGGATCATGGAAGACAGGTAAAGAGGGCATATAACAAAACCCTAGTAATTCAGTAGTAATTGAGGTAGACTGAGGAGCCACTGACCTCAGTAGAACAGGCTGGGAGTTCTGGTTCTTAGAAGTGAGTCCTTTCCCTACTTAAACTGCCAGAATGCTCACTTTTCAACTTTTCTGAATTTAGTTTTCCTTCATTTAAAAATAAAATCATAATAAAAGGTTTTCTAGATGTTATATTTATAAATTGCAATGCTCTGATGTGTAACAGCTGGAAATTACTGTTATGACAGTGTGTATTCCTATTGAGTCTTGTGCCCTAAAATAGTCTTTGCATGGTCTGAGACTTTCGTCCCGTCTGCTTACAGAGCTTACATGGCAGATGCAGCCCTGCTGAGAGGAGCGGTGTTCTTTGTTGGGATGGCTCTCTGGGGTGCTCATCGCCTCAATTCACTCAAGAATTCCCCAACTTCAGTGCTGCCTTCGTTCCTCAAGGTAGGACGGGATGCTGGAGAAACTTTTTAATCAAGTGTGCGTCTGGACCTGTACAAATTTAGAGCAAAACTGTGATCCCCTTCACCAAAGGGACCTTTGCGTGGCTGGAAGATATCGATTGAGTGATTTATTAGGGAATAAAACAACAGAGATTTTAGATTTAAAACTGAGACCTCCTTCTAGAATATTTCTATAACTCTGTTGGCCAGCAACACAAACTCTGAATTCCTTTTTATAAAGAAACTACATTGTGGATGCATTGTGGATACATTGTGGATAGCTTAAAAAATAAGAATGAAGCATAAACTTGCACTCTTCCTAATGTGCGGTACGAAAATCTGAGCAACAGTATCTTCAGAGCTCCCATAAAATTTTCTCATTCAAGTGAATCAAGAGGGAGTTACTAGCTTTAAAACCTTATAAGCCTACTCTTTTAGAATAGGGCTGAATTTGGCAGCTGATCTACAGCTACTTGCAGGAGGGTGTAACTGCACTTCATAAAAGAGTTCTTTGCTTTGGCCTTTGTGTGTATAGACTTGGATGCATTTATCACAGGCCTTCAGGCTAACTTTATAATGAGTAAGGCATGTTTCGTTTGAATTTGAGAGGGTTTCTGACTGCTGTTTTCCAGTTGTTAACAGACTGAAACACTTTGTATTCCAGGCCATGACGTGTCCCAATGCAGTTGTATCTTATGAGATAGTTCTGTCCATCACCCGTCTGATAAAGAAGTATGGGAAGGAACTGCAAGCTGTAACCTGGGATATCCTCTTGGACATCATGGAGCGATTACTGCAACAGCTGCAGGTAAGTGTTGAGCCTATCTTGATACACTTCCAATTAAAAGACCTTCCCATAAATATTTTTTGCAAATTGATCTCTTGTTTGTACACTGCAGTAACCTTTGAAGTCAAAGGAAGATTTAGCCCAATTCTTGATACTGTGCTTGTCAGCTGAGTTTTCTATTTGTTAACAGTTGATATTTTTTGGTAAAGTGTAAGTCTTCTAGGAATGTTTTTATCTCTATTTCAGAGTTTAGAGAGCCAAGAACTTAAGTCCATTGTACACGATCTTTTGACTACAGTAGAAGAACTCTGTGACCAGAATGAATTTCATGGTTCTGAGGAGAGATTTTTTGAGCTGGTGGAAAGATGCGCTGATCAGAGACCGGTAAGACTTTCCCTGGTAGTTTCTTTCTTTATGGTCAGTTGAAACTGTTTCGTTTCTCGGTACAGTTGAAAACAGTGAGTCCTGAAATAGCAAGTGGTTAGAAAACCTCAGCAAGGACTTACATTCGCATGAACCTTGTTCTTAGAGGGAGGACAAAAATGAATGTGTTGTTTTTGCTTATACACTAAAAAAAAATTCTTGATCTTTCCATGAAAGGAATCTTCTGTATTAAACTTGATAGCATACAGAGCTCAATCCATTCATCCTGCCAAAGATGGCTGGATTCACAACCTGCAGATGTTAATGGAGAGATTCTTCAGGTATGAAATCATAACTTTATGAATACAAGGTACTTTCAAATGTTTCTTGCCACCTTTCCGTGTTAAGTAATTTTGTTTTCTGAAGTTCTAATGTTAGTGAATGACTGCTAAGAAGTACTGTAGTTCCAGGGCAAACTATGTGAAAGGATTTGTTTAGCAGAAGAAAAACTTTCCACTGAGTTATGTTCCTTTTTTTTTCCCCTGTCCTTTATTACCATTGGTTGGTGCTATTTCACTTCACTTAGGCAGTTACATGCTCCGCTGCACAACACTCTGTAGTTCTGACAGCAAACAAGACATTGCTGCTCAGCCTCGTGATTGTATGTGGTAGTCCAGTACTGAAGTAATATCTGTTTATGAATTGGCACTCCTAGAAGTATTTTGTGCTCTACAATACCATCACGTAGCAATAAAAACTTACGTCTCATTTCTGAAACGTTGCTGAAGAGCAGATCCTTCCCTCTGCTATCTGTTTGGGTTTGAATTTGCTCACTGGAGCACTTGCCCTTCAATACTTCTAGTTTGGACTGGAGGTGAAAAAAAAATGCAGTTACAGTTCTTCGGTAGGAGTAAAAGCTGAATTGTAGGAAAAAGCTGAATTGTGATTCTAGTTTCCGTTTGTTCCTGAATCTGATCTTACATAGAGAGACATTAACTGAAGGCTGAGCTGATTTCTAACGCTTATTGCTCCGACTCAAAAAGTTTCTTAGTTTATTTTAGTTTTACTTTCCTTTTTTCCATCCGCCCCCCTCCCCTAAATAGCAGCAACTTTATTTTACTCATATTGAATTTGCTCTTTTTATTTTAGGAACGAAAGCCGTAGTGCTGTTCGTATTAAAGTTCTGGATGTCTTGTCCTTTGTACTGAGTATTAACAGACAGTTCTATGAGGTGTGTGTTTATCTGTTTCTGATGATTATGTGTGATCTTAAGGGAGTGGGAAAGGCTTTGATGTGACACGTTTTATGGTGTTGTCTCTGCCACTGAAGAGTGCACAGAATTGTGCTTTCAGTGTGACACACAACAAATGTTATTTCCAAATGTTTGTAGGAGGAATTGCTTTTTTCACTGTCCTCAGCCAAATAAAGGTCTATGCAAGTTGCAGTGTGAAGCGCTGTGAAATGTTTTGAGGACATCCTTGCTTATGGGTTTGCTTCCCTGTTTTAAAGTTATTAATTCCATATAAATTTTGTTTGGAAAAACAGAGTTGGTCTGAGAGACATAGAGTTGATATAAAAGCTTTGTGAAAACGTGAGGTTTGGGTAGGATCTGACATGAGCAGATTGATTGGTCTTGGTGCTTCCAGTTGCCATCCAAGATAGAAGCTGTCTGAAAGAGAAGTTGCTCAAGAGCTCTGGGGATGTCTTCAGCTCCCTGGAATGTACCCAGAGTGTGTCAGAGGGCAGGAGGGGGCAGTGGTGCTTCTTGGATTCCTTGAAGATTTATTAAAACTTGTTGCTGTTGTATGTTTCCTGCCTGTCAAGAAACCAAGTCATAGAATTCCCTTAGCCCAGGTTCATATAGACTGTTGATGTC
This sequence comes from Bambusicola thoracicus, assembly GCA_002909625.1. Taxonomy (NCBI): domain Eukaryota; kingdom Metazoa; phylum Chordata; class Aves; order Galliformes; family Phasianidae; genus Bambusicola; species Bambusicola thoracicus. Next base: position 7,012 of record PPHD01023968.1, read on the forward strand.
ATCTATAGGATAGATGAAAAGCCTAACACTGAGTCTGAGTTCAGCAAAAAGCCATACATATTTTGAAGGGGGACGTACAGAAATACTCAGCTGGAGGGAAGAGGAAAGATCAAGGCACATAACAGTTAGTTGAGGATCAAGCCTGGTACCACTGTTCTTTTTCATAACTGTTTGTCTCTTTAACGTACGTACTGAAAAACTGACAGCAAAATGTCCATGCTTATTCAAGTCCATTCTCTTGCAGGAAGAGCTGATAAACTTGGTTGTGATCTCTCAGCTGGCTCACATTCCAGAGGATAAAGACCATCAAGTTCGAAAATTGGCCACTCAGCTACTTGTAGACCTTGCTGAAGGCTGCAACACACATCACTTTAACAGCTTGCTTGATATCATAGAAAAGGTGAGGTAGAGTTTGGTCAGCTGTCGGTAGCATCGCAACAGCTTTATGCAGATCCTCCTGCTGTGGCTGAGACTAATCTGTGAATGTCATCACTTGCATAGGTCAATGGGTACAGTAAAATCGCTGGGTTTTGTGAGATGCAGACATGGAGCACAGAGTCGAATTGAACTTTAAAAACCTTATCAGCGCCCATCCAAGCTACGTGACAGGGCTTGCAGAATTGCTGGCAAGGATAACTTGCTGTAGTCTTGTTTGACCTTCCAGGATAGAATTAAAGTTGTACAGCAGTTGTGTTGTAGAACTAAAGTGTTCTGCTTTTTTTAAAAAGGTGGCTGCACATTCTCTCTCCTCTCCATCTGAACTGGAAGAGAGGGATTTGCTATCATATTCAGCTTCTTTGGAAGATGTGAAGACAGCAGTTCTTGGACTTCTGATAATTCTTCAGGTAAATCTGGAAGAGCATTAAATGGATCCTCTTCCAAATAGCCTTCTACCAGACTCTAGCTTTTTTAGATAACTATTCTGTTATTAAATGCTCTGCCTTTTGTTTTATCATTTAATATTTATGTCTCTTGGTCACTTCTTTTCTTTTTGGGTATTGTGTGACTGTTTGCTAGATGTTTTATTGTCTCTTCTTTCCATTCTACAGCAAATATACAAACATTTTTCATACGTGGAGGGCAGATGTGTTCATAAACTGTAGTAGAAGGGGAGTGGCTCGTAACCTTGAATTGTGTTTGGATAGCACGTCCTGAGATGCATCTTAAGCAGTTGCGAAGAGCTAGTTGTTATAGACTCTGCAGAAGTCAGTTATTGTTCTGGAGTCTGCAGTGGTTCTGATCAGAAATGTCCTTTTATCTTGCTTTCAGGAGCCAGAATTAGCACTGTTGTTCTTGAATTCTCAGTGCAGATACACGTTTCTGAATAACTAGCATCAGTCTGCCTTTAGATTGTGTTTCTGTTCCTCTGTAGACAAAACTCTACAGCTTACCTTCCAGCCATGCCATGCGGGTGTACGAGATGCTGATTCACCACATCCAGCGCCACTATATGTATGCGTACAGCCTTGCTGTTGCTAGCAGCATCAGATTGCAGGTATGAACAGTAACCCATGCATGCTGTCTCTGGGAATCTTGGGGTGCAGGTGGGAACTGTGTTATGTAGAACTTGTTGGAAGCCAAATTGTTTCTTGGCTGGTACATGTACAGAACTAGCCACGGCATCCAGAAGAAAATCCCTTTGTGTATACCTGCAGGGGGAAGCTGGGAGAATATTCCACTGGCCTGAGTTTTCAGTTACCCCTGTGTCTTCTCCCTTGCAGGTATTTGATTTCCTCCTGATGCTTCGAGCTGACTCCCTCCACCGTCTTGGCCTTTCTAACAAGGATGGAGCAGTGAGATTCAGCCCTTACTGTCTGTGTGATTTTGTGTAGGTTTCTCATAGTGTTTAGCAAATGCTGGTTTCAGAACTATTCTACATTCTTGCATGTGTTTAATGGTTTATCTCCAGTTTGACCGAATCATTCAAATCCTGATGAATCTGTTACGAGACAATTCTATATACAGCTTAGAATGGTCCCAGCTAATAACTCTGTGCTCCTTTGAAGCACTTATCTGTAAATCCCTCAGTCTCAGACATGGAATTTCTGTTCCTGTCACAAAAACTTAATGAAAATGTTTGCAGTTTCCTGCCTGGAACCAGTTCTTATATTGAGATTTGATTCAATGATTTGTACAGATCTATCTATTCCAGTTTTATAGCTTGCTCTGAAACATACCACAGAGAGTACATCTCTAAATTTCCCAATGTTCTATTCTTAAATTTATATTCTGTTATTTTCTGCCTTCCTGTGTTGTAGAGAAGCAGAGAAGAGAGCTTCTGAGAAAAAGCCTACTGGTACGCTCTCTCCACCTTCAGGAAGTCCCAGTGTGCCTTCCCAGAACAGCACCATTCGGATAGGGCATTTGCCATACTCGATGGTCTTTGGTGTCCTTCTGCAGTGTTTGAAGCAAGTATGTCTACTCTTAATGACAGTTGTCATCTTTATGACAGATTAAAAGAGAACACTGCCCCTGAGTATGTAAATAATGCCTGAGAAACAAGACTAAAACCCTCTTTCATGGGCATCAATGTGTAATTGTGCAACTTTACAACCACCAGTGGGAGCACTAGTTCAGCTCTCCAGAAATTCAGCAAGGCTTTCATTGCATGCTGCTTCAGATTGGACATAGGCAAAAATGTGTTTGTTAAACAAAGATGAAAGAATTCATCCTATTTCTGAAAGGGCATTTGAAACTGTGGATGTAAATTGCTTGTTAATGTTGGATTTGGACAGAGCTGCATTCTGAGAGTGTGTCTTGCTCTGGGGACTAATTTGTACTAGCAGGAGAGTTGAACTCTGGCTCTGTGTGGTTGAGCTCTGTAGAGTCTGGATACAAGTCATCTTTCAGCATCCAGTGCCAATATTGCACCTAGAGCTGGATGAGAGACAGGAAGTAACATGTGACAGATAAATGTAATTTCTTTTTGTGTAGCTACCGTGCCAAGACATACATCTACCTAGGGAATGGCATGTTGTCTGAAATTTGATGAGTCTTACTTTCAAAAAGAATGAAAATCATCCAAATATGTTCCACCCAAACTCTCCTTCTTTCCAGGAGACAGACTGGAAGGTGTTGAAGTTGGTCCTCAACAAACTGCCAGAATCTCTCCGCTATAAAGTGCTGTTTTTAACCTCTCCTTGTAACATAGACCTCCTGGCATCTGCACTGAGCTACATGGTAATGCCACTCACCCTATAGATGTATAATTACCAGATCCTTTGTTTACTCATCACTTCTTTTGAGATTGTTTGTTTGTTTGCTTGTTTTGCTTCAGTATTTGCAAGATTATCATGCCTCTTGCCAGTCCTTGCTCACCTTCTCTTTTTGTGGGGGTTGTTTTAGGTGTTTAGTAATCAGTGTTTTTCTTCTCTATGTATGTATTGCATATGTATACATTTGCAAAGGGAGCTATGTGCAACGCCTTTCCACTACCTTATAGAAAGTATTCTTAATGTAAGATATTCTAACTTAATGTGTGATGCATCAGCTCACAGACAAGAAGACAACCGACAGACTCCATGGTACCCCAGAAGGCTTTTCCCGCACCGATTTGCACCTAGCTGTAGTTCCAGTACTGACAGCGTTGATATCTTATCATAATTATCTGGACAAAGCTAAACAGGTACAGGAAAAGTCAGAGAGTGTGGTGGGAACAGGGACTGGGCCTCTACTGTAGAGCATTTTCTTCCTCTTTTCTAAATTTTCCTAACTTTGTGCAGCAGTCACTGTCTAATAAGTTGGTTTTACTGTTGTCCATCCATACCTGTTTCCCTGCTCACACACTGCTGAGTGACTTTGCCTTCTGCTGGAAGACCATGGTAAATGTAAATACTGAACAGAAGGACAGTATGTTCCATAAGAAGGCTCTGATACACCTCTGTGTTTGGTCAGAAGCTTAAGTAACATCTAACATTTCTGTGTGGTTAAAGTTCCACCAAAAGATTTTGGCTTAGAACTTAAGCTGCGTTTCTCAGGGATCTGTGTTAGTGCATTTTGGACAGCGTGNCTGGTAAATGTAAATACTGAACAGAAAGACAGTATGTTCCATAAGAAGGCTCTGATACACCTCTGTGTTTGGTCAGAAGCTTAAGTAACATCTAACATTTCTGTGTGGTTAAAGTTCCACCAAAAGATTTTGGCTTAGAACTTAAGCTGCGTTTCTCAGGGATCTGTGTTAGTGCATTTTGGACAGCGTGTGTCATACAGGCATTGCAGTAGTGACGCCTTGTAAGTTATTCTGAAGTTGTAACTGAAGTCAGGAGATAAGATGTCACAGATTTTCTCTTTATTATGACTTTTTTTCCTTTTT
>PPHD01023972.1:0-12283 GCA_002909625.1 Bambusicola thoracicus
GAATTATATTTTCAGTTCCCAAAGTAAGACTTAATTTATGACCACCAGAATTTAATCACATTGAATGAATTATTGGTAAACTCTATCCCAGTATTACTGTTTTGGTTATGCCTCAAACTTCCCTTTAAATATTTGTGTACTTTCAAATTGAGGAAGTATTTCAGTCTATCCTCTGCCTCGTTTTCCTTGCTGACATTGTCTATTACTGTGTGGATGCTTGTCCACCAGCCGCTGGACTGACAGCCCCAATTAATCTCATTTCTGCCACTATCAGCTGCCAGCCTTGCAGACCCAGCAGCCATGACCAGAGGAGGAACGATGGTTTCTTGCAAAGGGCTGCTGGAAGCATCAAGGTCCAGGACAGCATTGAGATAGCAGAGGTAACCCCAATAAAGGAAAACAGCACAAAGTCTTCATTTGTGCATGTTGATAATCCTTTCTTGTGTTTTTGTGGGCATGCTTCAAATTTGATTTCATAAGTTCAAATAATTATCTTCATTGTCGTGCTGTTGCATTCAGACTTTTCAGCACAGCCACCTCTCAGTTTCTTTAGAATCAGATCATCTCTGCTTAGAGGGGAGTCTCTGGAGCCTTCACCAGACAGTATAAAAGGGGAATATCTGAAGTGATACAATTAGTGATGTTTAAAACTACTTGTGGAAACAGATGTCTGAAAATGCATTAAGGAGATCATTAGAAATATTCAAAAATTTCCTTTCATCTGAAAAGAGGAGTATTACTGTAAACTGCTCAAAAATATATTTAAAAACCCAACAAAAACCCTGTAATATACTTTGAAAATACAGAATGAATTATACTTCCTATCACGGGCCACTGACTGACACACAAGTGAAAGACAAGTGTTAATATTTAAATCAAATTAAATGGCAGGCAATGACTTCTCCCATACATGGACGTACTTCATGTATTAACAGCACGAGCGTTTGCCATGGAAGTATACAAAAATCCCCTTCGGGATTGTGTGGTGTGGAAACTGCATGTTCAAAGGTGAGGTGATTCCTCCTTGTAAAGTCTTAGCACAAGGGGCACTGCATTGTCCCTGAGTCTGTTGGTTATCTGTCTGACAAAGTCTGGCCCGTAATCTCTCAGCAGACTGTTGCAGCTAATCTCTCTATTGATTTTTGCTTAGAAACACCTGGAGCTATTCAATCACTAATAAAATCTGAAGAGTTCAGGTTTTAAGACTTTAACTTGTTTGGAGGCACGGCTTATTTATCGTCTGGTGGGCAATCGAAAAGCTCTGCTCGTTTCTAAGTATGGGGATCATACAGACGACTGACAGCTGAATCAAAATCCACCCTACTACTCTGAGCTCCAGCCCAGCAACTCGATTCAACTTGGCTCTTTAGTCTTGTCGACGGTTTATGGACAAGTCTTCATGCATCTTCCTTTTTTCTTTCCTTGCTTTTCCTTCTCTTTTGGTTTATTTTACCAGTTTAACTGGGAAAAACACTCTACAAAAAACCACTTGTTTCCTTAGCAGTGATCACTGCTATCATCAACACTGAATGGACAATCTGTGTGGACCTGGTTTGGAAGGAAAGTCTAATTTTCTGGTTGCCTTTCGATTTGCTTTAATAGAAAGATAGAATAGTTTGAAAAGGACCTTTAAAGGTCATTTGGTCTGACACCCTCTAATGAACAGGGACACCCAAAACTTGATTGGATGCTCAGAGACCCATCCAGCCCCTTGGTGTCACCAAGGATGAGCACCCACCAGCTCCCTGGGCAGCCTGTTTCAGTGCTTCTCTACCCTTACTGAAAAAACTTTTTATTCAGTCTAAATCTCCCCTCTTTTAGTTTGAAACCATTTCCTTGCTTTCCCTTCTGTCGTTTCCTCCTTCAGCCTGCCCTGTCCCTCTGCCTGATTCAGCCCCCCAGACTTCTTCCCATGTCCTTCAGCAATCACCAAACACCGAAGGCAGAATAAGCAGGGAAACAAACCCAAGGCACTCTGTCTGGAGTAGAAATCATTGCTGGCATAGTCAGCAGCTTCGATATGTAAACAGAAAGTATATGGGGAGACTTACTGCCTTCAGATATTTTTTCACCTTTAATTAAAGCCACTCTTCTTTTCTTTTTTTTTTTTTTTTAGTGAAAAATAATGTTTTATTTAACTGTAAGTCTTCTGGGACACTGTAAGAAGTAGTAATATTTCATTGTGTAAATGATATCTAAATCTATATTGGATAATGTGATGAAATATGTTAAATGATGAAAGATGATTTATTATTCCTAAGATAATTTTCTGACTTTTTTTCTTTTAAGGTTTCTTAACAGTGTTAACATTTAGACTAGGAATAAAATAAGACCAGCCACCAATAAAAGGTTTTATTGGTTAAATTCTAATGTTATTTTTAAGCAAATAATGAATTAGCTTGGCTAATAACTGTAGAGCCAGACATGATTTATTCTCATAATTAGGTTGACATTCACCATCAATCCTGTCATTTTAGTTCACGTGGCTATTAAATTTTCTCCTTCTCCAATTCAGCGTCGTGCTCAACAGTGCCCATGAAGTATGACTCACTTGCTGGGGTTTTGCCTCACTGTTCTGCTCTGCTGGTAGCATCCTCAGAACAACTTCTGCATCGCCAAGCTGTGGCTGTGGTGGGTCAGCACCCAGCCCTGTATCCTGCTGGATCCAAAGCTCAGGCACACTGAGAAACTGCAATAGCTTTCAGCCCTTGCAGTTCATGGCTATTTTTGGAGAAGCATCTGAAGCTGTCCAGACTTAGCTCAGATCAATGGCTCTCGGAGGAACTCAGCAAAGCCAAAGCACTTGCAATTGTTGAACACATGCCAGCAACCCTCATGGGGCCAAAGCAACGTTATGTGCCTTTTCATTACAGCACGTATGGCTGGAGAAAAGAAATTATCTTGTCTGTGGCAAGAAGGTGGGACAGGTGGGTGTTCTCAAGTGTTGGCCTTTATGACATTGAAACAAAGGATACATTGCAAAGCTTTCTCATTTCTTCTTCTCACAAAAGCTCTCTACCCAGCAATGCTTTTCAGTATTTGAGGTGAACACAAGCCTTAGATTATTAGGAAATTGATTTCATTTCAGTAACTTCCTTTATTAACTTGTATTTTAGAAAAATAAATAATGTATATCAAGATGCTGTTAATTCTGTAGCTAAAAATCTATTAAGTGCCTTTGATCATACTCACAGCAGTAAGATGTTATTTTGAACCTTCCTGGGTGTTCCCATGTTGGCTTGCAAACTGTTTGTCATATTGATGTGTAGAAATAAGTACTCATTTACCATCAAACTGCATAGCTTGTATAGCTTTCTTTTTTTTTTTTTCTTGAAGAGTACAAGCTTGTTGGTGAATGCTCGCAGTATGTAAGTGTGTCACTTAATCACACACTGGTACTGTGAGCCAACGTTCATTGCTCCCACGGCAAGAAGCAGTGCTTCTCTTGCAACAACTGGGTCACCTTCTCAACTCGGTTATTATACTGTAGTTCACACTTTTGCCTGTTGACAGATTTAGAGCACTTTGTGAAAGCAATAATTGGCCTGGGAATATAGCTGGCATGCTTCCCCAGAAAAGAGCTTGAATTAGATTGCCTTAGGTCTTTCATTAACTGGTAAAACTAACGCAATGTGCTATTGCAATCGCTGTGCCGTTTCAGGAACATGCTGAAGTCCTGCTGCAGGAGGATGGCATGTACTGTTCCAGGGGAAGGTGACTGGAATTCCTGACCACTTGGAACCTGTGGGTACCCACAAAAGGCAGCAAAGTGGAAATGTGCCACTGCCTTTCAATGGACGTTGTAGTGCTCAGTGGATGCTGACGATAGACAAGGTCTCCTCCTCTGTAGCACTCCCGTTTCCTCATCAGGAAGGAAGGCAAAGAGACTTGGCCAGTGGTGAAGATGTGCAACTGGATTTGAGGCTTTTTTTTTTTTTTTTTTTTTTTCTTTAAATCTGAGACTGGCTTCTTTTTTTGTCTTTATCTCCAAAGGAGTAAAATTGCTTTTCCTGACTGTAGAAAGATGCTTCAGGAATTTAATGCAATAGGGTCATATTCTGGCTATCAATATTAATGCTTTAATCCTGGATTTGGAAGTGCCTTCTAGAATGAAACCAGAAAATTCTGCACTTTTGAAGAGTTATTAATAATACAGGCAGAGCAAAATGTATCACATTTGAGCTATATATGTGAAAAGCTCTTATTGAAACAAGTATGTCTGAGATGATTTAAAGCTCCCGAAAGAAATCCTGTATAGGTAATCTGTAGATTTATTGTTAATTGTTATCAAATAGGTACCTAAGGAGCTAAAGAGTTTTATTTGTGCAATTGCTTCATCTCTTCAAAATGAAGATGTATTGAAAGCAGTGGCAGAGTAAAAATAGAATTATTATGTAAAATTGTTTTGGAAAGAAAATAGTGTTTTTCCATCTCAACATCCCACTTTGTTCCGTTCAGTGTGATTCTCTTTCCTCTGGAAAAAAAAAAATCCCACTGATTATACACCTTATGCCTAGTTTCCTTCACGGAAGGTAATTTTAGGAAATTAATTTCCCTCATTAGGTTGTATAACTCAATATTAATTTACTGAAATGATCAGGGGAAGGGGAGGTAGAATCATCTTTAAGTATTAACATATGTCAGTTAGAAACCTGGGAAGTTTATTGTTTCTGTCAGTTGGGAGAATTTTCTTAAGCAGCCTTATTTGAAAGATGGTCTATAAAGTCCCTAATAAATATATTTATACTGGAACACTTAAAAACGTTAAGGGTGCTGTAGTGTATTACACTCACAGATATGTTACTGGATGGATTAAAACTAAGAACATACTCTTAGGTTAAGCCATATCTCTAAAAATAATTTTATATATATATGAATTTCAGCAAGTAGTAAATTAAAGCCAATGTAATAATTTATTTTCTATCATAGACAGTAAGACCCAGTGTATACCAGGTATGCTATCCAGGCCTCTCTGTGTACAATAAATACATGGTATGTATTAAATTCTTCAACCCAACAACACTGAATCAGAGAGAGTACATGAAATAAACAATTCAAAGTCTTATGTGAGATAAGAGGTGAGATTGTTTCTGCAAGTACGTCCCCAGAAGCTTTATACTCATGTTTTTAGATATCCTTCCAAATAAAGAAATAAATGAATAAATAAATACAATGGTAAAATAAATATTGCTGGCTAAGAAATTATCATGAGCTAGCTGTCTCTGAGTGATCCTGAAAGTTATCTACTCATGAAATGAATTTGATTTTAATAAGAGATTTGCACATGGAGGTACATTATTAAAATCTTCCTCAAATCTTTCCAAAATACTTTCCTGATGAGGGTTTTCGGCTCCAACAGCCCTTGTTGCGTGTATCAGCAAAGAGGTTATTAGTTATATTTTAGGCGTTGCAGAAAGCCTTTGGTAGAAGTCTTTCAGAAGATGATATTGTAGAATCTACTGAGATGTGAAGCAGAGTTTCAGCAAGGTGGAATTTCAATCAATACAGGATTTTTACTCAATGTGCACGAGTTTTCAAACCAGTCATCAAAGTCTTGTGTGCACAAACATAAGCACTGCAGTACAGCCCAGGGAATAGATGCTGTTCTGCTGATGAGGGCTAGATGCTCACTGAGAATATTATGTTAATTGCTAGTCAAGTCTGTCAGAAAGAAATAACATAGAAAAAGAAAAAAATTGAAGCATCTCAGGCAGGCAATGTAGAGCAGTGGATTTCCTGGAAGGCTGCTGCAAGAGCTGAGTGAGGAGATTGAGGTAAGCTGTTCCAGGCAAGAAATAAATCAAAGGGATATGCTTAATTTATATATTCCAGTAAATAATTAATGAGGTAATGAGAGTAAACTATCTGCTGATATTTACTCATTTAATAATACAATGAGAGCAATAAGTTGTCAAGCATGCAAGTCACTGTGGGAGAAATACCACCTTATTAAAAAAAAAAATACACCAGTAATATTGAAACCAATATGGTGTAAGTCTATGTGCATCAAGGCAAAAGATTTAATTGGGACAGAAAACAATACCTCAGTGTTTGGGTCTGGATCCATTCTTGGTTCTTTTGAAAAGTGTGCATTCTTCCAGGCACATTTCACCCTCCAGCACTGAATTAGAGGCTACTTTCCTCCAAGAGAGAAATTAAAAAGATAATCTTTTGACTGCATTTGCCTGTAATAGGGTGCCTTATAATTTTCTTGGATGGATTTGTCATTCTCCACTGGCAGGTCTAGAACAATGTGGCTGTGAGTCTGCTATAGTGAGAAAATTCTTTTTTACTATGGTACATTTCGTAAAGAGGAATGGTGGGCTTGGTTATACATAGGCTAACTAACCATATTCGACTAGTAACTAATAGAGACTGTCACAGAAGGAACACTGATATTGTGGCTAACGTTATGCATATGTTAAATTATATTTTATTTCTTCCTTCCATTCACATTTAGACTTAAGTGTAAGGGGTAAGCTAACCAAGTACAAAATTCTCCACAAAATTTGAATTTGGTGTTTCAGATTTGGATTACAGACAAGCCCTGATGGTAAGGAACTTCCTTCCATTAATGTGTTACCAGAACAGTGCTGAAGGGCCAGCTGTTAAACCCTGCAACTAGCTCAGAGAGAAAATGGGAGAGATTTAGATTTCCATGCTCCTGAATATGAATAAATCCCCTGCTAACTCCTTTCTGCTCAAGTGACTTCTCACTGGGACTCATAAACATGCTTCACAAGAGCATAGTTGCAGGCATTTTCCTTTGAAGAGAGCAGGCTGTTCTCTACAGGATATTTACCCTTAATCCCAGCCCCAAGTCGCAAGAGGACCACAATGAGTCACACATGGTGTGCACAGGCCAACATTTTCATTGCTAGATGTTGAAGGGTAACTACTGAGATTCAAAAGATCCAAATAAAAACCCACAAAACAACAACAACCCAACAATGCAACAGTTTTAGCCTAAAATACCCCTAACAATATACAGGACCTTGATGTGTGTGGCAATGGGCTACCACAGAACCAAAGGTGCACTCGTTTTTGCAGTGGGTTTGAAAGCATTCATCTTTGAGAGATAAATCCATTCCCGTGTAAAACTGCTGCCTAAAATCTTGGTAAGGAACAGTTCTTCCATGACAGGAGCACAGAAAAAAACAATAAAAACAGATACTCAGCAGTAAGAGGAAGGGGAATGATAGAATTGAACCTGAGATCTAAAAGTCAGTGCAGAAGGAGAGAAGTTGGTTAGTGAACTTAAATTACAGTAAATAATGACAGAGCTTCAGGAAAAACAGATTTTGCTGAATATGCTTTTCAGTGTAAGAAATGAAGCCACAAGTTGAGAGTAGAACATTAAGCATACATAAATGATGAGAACTGGGAATAAAAAAAAGTGAAAGACAAGTTAGTGTTTTACATAAAACATGAACAAACGGTTAGCAACATTTTACAGCTAAAAGGAGAAAATTTGTTAGGCTTGTGTGGGCCATCTATGTCCATCTCTACAGCTTTGAAATCTGTGGTGTGGATGGTGACCTAATTCATACACATGTACCCACCCCCCACCCCAAGTGCAATACTGCAGGGTGGCATAAAAAGAACTTGTCAAACTGGGACAAGACATAAACACTGACATTCTGTCTCTTTCAAAATATCTGGCTGACTTAACCAAAGTTTTTATTAGTGCTAACTTGAAGGATTCAACTTATCTTAAAGTATTCATACAATCATAGAGTCGTTAAGGTTGGAAAAGACCACTAAGATCATCAATGCCAACTGCTGAGCCATCACCACCATGCCCACTAACCATGTCCCTATAACAAACGTACATCTAAAATTACCCAAGCAGCTTTGTGCTCATATTTGAATGATTATATCTCATAGCTTTAACTAAGAGTGTCTTTATGAGCTTTGTATTCTGTATCATTGTGATGTGAGAGTTTGACCACATGCAATGACAAACCCAAACGAATATGGATAAATGAGTGGTCTGTACTGCATTTATTACTACTTAAATGAAATTGTTATAACTTTTTTCCTAATTAATTTTAGACAATTTTTGAATCTAAACTTATGCCATTGCTACTTTACTATTAGTCAGGCAGACTCTTACTTAAACTATTACCTGGAATCTCAGTCTTCAATCTGGGTTGAAAACATTCCAGATAAAAGTATTAATTTGTACATTTGCTATCTTGGGTAGAGGATGCAGGTTTCTCCTAATGTAATGCCTTGATTTTGATCCTCATAAATAAATGAAAGATTGTCTCTTAACATTTCAACAATAGTTAAAGCAGAAAAAGAGATAACGTTAAAGGACTTGCAAAGATTGAATGAAAGTATTTCCCAGCATTTCAATGACAATGCTTGACCATTACAAGAGATCAATTTGCAGGCATTGTGGACAGCCAGCTGAGACTGAGATGAAACAGTTCCAGTGGGAAATGTGCCACAAGACAGCAGGAGTCATAGTCCTTTATTTGTGTGAAGAAGGGATTTTTAGAGACCAGGAGAAATGCATTTTCTAGGAAAGTGGGAAGTGAAATGTGTGAATGCAAAGGGATCGCATGTACTTTTGTTCTAAAACATTTCAAGTAATATTCTGAAATTATTATTATTATTGAATTTAAAATGAAATGCATAAATTAGAAAAATGCTTTTTTCTAAACAGTCTAAAAAGAGTATTTAGAAATTGAACGTGGTGTTTTGTACATTGCTCTTCTGTATTTTACTTTGAAAGAGAAAGTGAATTCTTAATATAGACTCCAAAACCCACAGATATCGGACTCTACAAGAATTTATTTACTGCTGTGACTCTTCTGCATCTGTCAGGCTAACTGGTTGGATCACATTCAGTGTTCATAGAACAATCTGATATAAAGCGGACCCAGATTTGTACACTGCTGTAGTGACTGAATGAGCAGATTCTCTCTTTGGAGAGATACTCTGGGACATGCTGAGGATTTAAAATCCCCTAGAAGTCCCCATAGGATCTGTTGCTTTAGGCTGTGCTTCCCAGAGCCTTAAGACAGAGCTTCTGTGGGCTTTCCAAGGTGCCTGGCCAATTTTAAAGCAACTTGTTTTTAAAACTAGAAATTATTCACTTGCTCTGTTTGCTCTCAGCGTTTTCTCTTAAGCCAACATCCTAGCAAGAAGTGTCTCCTTGGCAGGGTTAGACCCGAGTTGCAGGAACACACTCAAGGTCTCAGCTGCACTGCTGCTCCACCACTGGGGCGCTTTACCCTTAAAACTTTGCTCTTTGGCAGGTGCTAGTTCTCCTATAGTAAATTCCTGTAGCGTAACTAGGAGCGTCATGAAAAAGCATTTGCAAATTCACTGAGAGCTTTATAGCTCAAGTGAAAGAAATTTTCCACATTCCCTCATTTCCATTTTATTTACCAGGAATCCTTAAACAAACGCAGACATTCCGCATTGTTTCTCAGAGTCATTTCCTGCCCTTATTAAAATTTTGTCACATGAATGAAGAGCTTAATTCCCCCCTAATCATATATCAAATGGCAAGCTATTCCATCTCTGCAACCTTTACAGCGCTCTGCAATTAGATTAACTGGCAATTGTTGCTCCTCCTTGTGCAGCCTCAGCACCCTGCCAGGAAGGGAACGGCCACTCGATGAAAACAAAGCATTTGGAAAGGTTAGAGTGGCCAGGGCGACCTGCTCAATCAGGAACCGTGTGCTGCTTCTGTTGTTTTCTTGTCATGAATCAAACTTGGAAAAGACCAGACTAAGGAAGAGCACGCATCAATTGATACAGCCTTAGCTATAACAAGAAAGAAAAAAAAAAAAGTGAGAAATGCCTTTAGTTTCCTGCTTTATATTTCAGGTGTGTGTTTGCTACTAATTAAAGCCCATCCCCTGGGCTGCAGCTGATGGCATTACAAATGGGAGAAAAGTGCCTGCAGCATAGCAGCCAACGTAATGTCTGTTTGAATTTGGAAATGTTTAACCTACCTCAATACTAGATGAAGTGTTTTATAGCATGTGGTCCACGGGAACACTTAAAATGAATTTCTGCATGCTGGAATGCTCTTTCAGTGCATTGAAAGAGGTGAAGGCAGTGATTAAAGCAAATTGGAAAGCCCTGGGCACTCCTATTGCTTCAGCCTCGGGGCTGTGCAGAAGATGACTTCTCAGCTGCTCAGCAACCAGGTATGGGGTCCTGATGCTCATTTGCCAGTAACTTTGGTGATTCCTATATGATTACAAGCTACTGACTAAAGTTCCTTTAGGTAATAACACATAGAAACAATGATTTCTGTACATATTTATGTTTTACAGCTACTATTTATAGGCTGTTTCTCCCATACAGCTTAAGAACTATCTCAACCCTGGTGCAGAGGGAGTTCTCATGTTAAATCATTGTACTCTCCTAGGGATGTGCATGTGCTGCTCAGTTGGTGTCCTCTGGATCCCTGTCTGAAGGGTAACAGCACAGAACAAAGGAGTTACAGCCCAAACAACACTGCTGTTTTTAAAAACATGTTGAAATGTTCTGACTTCAATTCCACAAGTATTTCCCTCCTGATCTGTACATGGAGTATATTAGTGACTGACTGGGAGTAAAACTCTGAATATTTATGTGCAGCCTCAAGCCCAGTAGTCACATTCGGTGAAATCATCTGCTTAACTGTGTGCTGGTTGTGGTTGACTACGTAATTGGGGGAGATAGTGAAATACTTAAGTGCTTCTAGTCATCTTTATCTCAGAGTTATTCTGTACTAAATTTGTCTTTAGTGTTCTGCCCTGCGCTGGGGCAGGCCAGCCTGAGTTGCTTTTTAGAGCACTGCCAATTTCCCCATGGATGAGCCACTAATGTTTAATGTGTGTTAGCATTTGTTTGTTTGTTTTCTTAGCCTTATTGGGCAAACAATGGCATCTTGAAATATTAGAGGTTTTCAGTGTTTGAAATCACGTCCAGTATATTTTTGCTTCATCCTAACTCAACAGTAGCTTGACCTAAAAAGCTCTTACCTAGCTTTGTTGTGACGGCATTTCTCTGGGCACATTTAGTATTGTTTACTTTACCCACATCCACTTCAGTTAATAAATAAAATCCTACATTTCCAGAATGAAAACCATCAACTCTCAAAATAGGTGAAGCCTCTCCCTCTATTCACGTCCATGTGAAACTTAAAGTCCCATTGAGGGCTGAAGTGGTGCAAAAAGGTAATGATTCCATTTATTTGGGAGTAATTTAAGAAATAACCCAGTCAGCATGTTTTTTCCAAACACAGGTTTTCCTTTCCTTTAAAAGTATACAATTTCCTAAATCAAACTCTCAGTGAAATACTGTGTAGAGCAAAGTGATTCCACCTGCATGAGTATTATGGGCCTCTTATAAATGTTACCATTGAAGGAGGAGATGTTTACAGTTTTTTATCAGGTGGGTTTACTGTGTGATAGAGGCGTGTGACTCTTATTTTTAGGTTTTGTCCTTTTCTTCCTTTCCCTCCAGCTCCCCCAATATTGGTGTTTCCTTAGAAACCCAGGCTGTCAGATGGCATCATAAAAATATGAAATGACACTGAGCTGTCATTTGGGGGAGGTAATTATTGTGGAAGCAGAGTGTTTCCTACTGCTGCCAAAAATCTTACGCTCAGTCCTCTTCCTGAAAAACCGTAATTTTAGTCAAAATTTAGGAGAGGGAGGAGCACATCTCCGCTTCCCTTTGCATACCTCACTAAGAACATTACTTTGAGGAACAGATCATTGCTATGCAGAGTTATAACCTTCCTAAGTACTGGGTTGTGCAGCTGATGCCAGATAGATTTGTTGTCATGAAAGCTGTCTTCTGGAGTTGCATAACTCTTGTGAGGAGTTTATGTACAGGCTGTCCCAGGGGTGATGTTTTATCAAACCTTGTGACAAAAACTCTCCTCTCTGCGAGCCATCAAACTCTTATTGAGCGATTAAAATTCAGTATCGTGCCTGGTCAAGGGTAAGCTGGGTCTCTTTCATATTCATGTAAGTAAGATATAGTACTTAGAAAGTTCCAGAAGATTTTATGAGAGCAATTGGTATCCTGTGCTTTGAGCACCTCTGGGGTCCTGCATTAGTATGGGTTTGGAGGATTGGTTTTGGGTTATTTTTTTTCAGAGTTTTTTACTGCTTTGCTTGTTTGAAATTACCCTCTTCCCTCTATCTTGGTTATGTGTTGACTCCTCAACTCCTTCAGCAGACACGAGGTTCTCTAATCAGGTTGGGGAAAATGAGTTGGGTTCATTACTGAAATGGGCCACTGCTGCTGATACTTTTAGAAT
>PPHD01023973.1:0-12283 GCA_002909625.1 Bambusicola thoracicus
ACCTCCCCAAGCCTGTAGGGTTGCTTGGGGTTGTTAAGACCAAAATGCAGGACCCAGCACTTGGCCCTATTGAAACTCATGCCGTTTTTGGCCCTATTGAAACTCATGCCTTTCTTTTTCCCACAACATTTAAAAGGTTAGATATTCAATAGTATAAAAAATTTCAACATTTCATCTTCCTAATAACTTACCCTAGCATTACAGAATCACATATTTTCTCCGTCTTTTGGCTACCACTCTTCCTCTTTCCCCTCATTTTGACAATGATTATTTATTAATTCATACCAATACAAATTCAAGTGGAATTCAAAGAAAGAATTTAACTATATTTGCATTCTGGAATTATTTTCTGGAGTAAGTAAAAAGGCAATGTAAAAGAACAGAAGATGAAGCCTCATAGTGATACCTGGTAAAATCTGTGTGGAAGAAGGTTAAGAAAGATCTGCTCCATGCAAGAATATGTGGCCACATTTCTGATGCAATGTATGAGTTACTTTATTGCTTAATTCTACTTGTACTATATCATGCCATGTTTCCACTGACTTTGTAGTCTGACTTACACCTATTAATAAAATATGTGAACATACCTTCCATTTGAGCAGCTCAAACTCAAGATCATTAACACTATCATGAAATAATATTGTAGATACTCTAAAATAGTATGTCAGTTTTGAAAATGCAGCGTCTTTGACTCAGCAACATAGCTCAAATCTTCATAACAGCATTCCTCAAACCAATTCCTAAACATAAAGTTAATATATGAGAGATATTCATCTCACTTTTAGATTTAGTCATCTAAATTTTATTTTTCTACATCTAAATCTCGTAACTTCCTGTTGTCAGTGGAAAAGAAATTGAGCTCCAGTGTGCTACAGATGACACTGTAAGGTAGGTATATTAACAGTTGTGATAGTTCTGATGGCAACTTATGACCCCTTAAAATTAGTGAGAAGAGTATATGCTTTTGAATCTATGTCCTCATGTCATCTCTACAATGTAGAAACTTAAAGCATGCCTGTGTTTAAAAATATTTCTCACTCTTAGTTTTTAAGGATTCCAGGTGAGCACTCTGAGGATAAATCCATAGCACTTAAATATTCCTTCTTGTGCTTTATCCCATGGTTTCTATACAATTTATTATTCAGTTGAATATCAGTAGTACAGTGAGTGACCAACATTTTGTACAGGATACAGAAGAATAATATTCAACACTTTATACGAACGCTACTCAGATAATACTAAGCTCTTCAATGTGATCTACAGCTGGAGAAAATACAATGCTTAGCGACACAATTTGCAATTGCCAAAAGTATGTTTAGAATATTCTTTAAGCAGGCGGAGGTCTGTTTTTTCAAGACACAAGACACAGATCATATTTGGGAGAAGTATTAAATGACAGTACCCTCAGCTCTTTCTTTCAGGCAGTGACTTCTGACATGATAGAATTTCTGCTAAGGACATCTTTTTGTGTGAGGTTGGAAAGCAAAGATGCTTGAGAAGTAGATGTGAATTTTTACATTTGCAATGTCTTTCTATCTTAGCAGTGATAGTTCAGATAGATATTTTAACTAGAACACTGACAGGAAACAGGAAACAGACATACTAAAGATGAGCTACAAGACCACTGAAGTAATTTAAAAGAATAAAGACTGTCAAAAGCAATAACATGAATGTTCTGATCTCTATTACACTTGCCACAAGGCAGCCAAAAGAGATAGTGTGACAAATACCCAGAATAAACAACTTATGGCACCATATCAGAAAACAACCTCTATGGCAGCCTTCCAAATATCCAATAGGTTTGCAAGGCTGACCAGCTACAGTAACAAGGACAACAGTATGAGCTCATCTATATTGGAGTGTTCTGTTACTTATGCTGCATCTACTTATTTCATTTTGTTTTTGTTGTCTTGGAGCGTCATAAAAATCAATTTATATATAAATTTAATTCTTACAAAAACGACACAAAACAAGCAAACAAACAAACAAAAACAGTGATGATTGAGTGTGAGAATTCAGAAAATTGAGACCCTCCAAAAATCACCTGTATTATTTAAGTTGAATTCTTAAGAAATTGTAGTATGTTGTAAGTTATTGATTTGCATTAGCTTAATTTTCTCCTTCTTTTTTTTCCCCCTTTGCCTTTGGGAAGTCTTCAATAGGGGGGAAAAAAAAGTAAAACAGAAGTTTGGGGATAAGATCATTCTAGAAACAATGATAAAAACAGTTAAACACAATAACTGATGCATGTATCTGACAAACGTGGAAAACTGGAAAATGTGCCACTAAAGTTCCTCACAGTGCAAAAGAAAATTTATATACTCAAGCCCCATTAATTTTCTGTGAGAACTGGATAACTAACAGTTCTTACTGTCTTTGAAAATGTTCTTATAATCAGTCTTGAAAGAATTTCCAGTGTTCTGAAAGTTTTCCTATAAAAATAAATGTACCTTGTACTAATTTCTTGCCTTGTCTTTGCAATTAATGCTTATATTTGAAAAGCTTTTCCTGTTCTGTTCTACCTTGCAATAAATTCATTACATACACTCATTCGTAAGGAATCACTCTCTAGTACTTAAATTTTACTGCAGGGTCAAATACAAAATCCACACACAGCTGGTGTAGAAAACAAATGCTTAACGTAGCTGTTATCTTGACTAACAGAAATGGCAATTAAAGAAAGAAACAAGAGATTCCAAAATTCCAGAGTAATCTGACTACCATTAACCTATTACTAGGCCTTTTTAATAGTGTTATCCTTAGAAGAAATTTTTTTTCTGAATGGAAAAAAAAAATTCTCTTCAATTGTCTTATTTACTTCCTAATCACTAATTAAGGAACGTATTGCAATAAATAATTTAACAGAAACTGGCCTTGATAAAATATCTATCTGATCTTTCCTTCACTCATAAATGAAATCAAACATGTTTGATCAAATTAATTGAAATGTCACGTAGGCATACTTATGATCTACCTATTAAAATAATGGCCATAACATGGAATGGTCACAGAGTTGAATGTTCCACAAATACATTCACAATATTATCAGGATAATCAGTTGATTCGGTTAATTATAATACTTTCTCTGTGTAATGTAATTCACAAATCACAGCAACAAATCTTTAGAGCTCTGTGTTAACAAACCTAATGGAAAAGATGCTTGTGTTTATTTAGCAGGTGGGTGAGGTATGCACGGGAGATAAAACTCTCTGAACAGGGTAAAATGGGGTTGGTCCATTGGTCCATAAAAATACTGTTACTTTATCTGTATTACATTTCTCTGTTGTTTGATTGCTGTTTATCAGCTGATTGGGTCCAGAAATAGCAGAATACATACATAAAAGGGTGCATCAAAGAAAGTAGGGGAACAGATTTTCATAACAGATTATGATATCTTATTTGACTGCTTCATAAATCTTCCCAAGAAACTTCCCATTCATATCTAAGCTATGATCACAGAAAGAATATGACTTAGAAACATACTACAAAAGGTGGTGAAAACACAATTTCTGTCTTAATAGATGGATGAGAAAAATATTTTGTCCTTAATTTTTAAAAGTCACAATTGGATGCTAATAAATTGATGTGAACCTTAAAGAATCCTCAGAAAACTATCTGTTTCAGTTCATAAATCTTCCAAGTGCTTTGGAATTACTAGTGTCTTTGAGATACAGAAACAGAAACCGCTGATTCAATGTCAGCTCTGCAAAAACTGTGAATGTTTAAACAAATAATGAGATAAAAAGTAATGCATAATTTAAGGCTTTCTTCAGAAGAAGTCTGGGTTATATTTATTTTAAGAGTGATAGAGAAATACATTTGCACCTGTATATGCTCCAAAGGTGTCATTTTCACGAGTCTTACCGCACATATAGGGCCTAAGCACATAATACATTATTAAAAGGGTTATGCATTTCAAAGAGAGTAAAACTACTTGAAAATAAATCTAATATTTGATTTTAATATTATATCAGAGTTGCTAATATAGTGGTCCAGAACAAGACATTTAAACAGATGATCAGGAACCAGATCAATTTTTTATTTTTGGATTTATGTGAAGACCACTTTGAAGCAGTGTAATAAGCTTTATCCAAAGGGTGGCAAAGGTAAAATCTTTTCTCTCTTTCATACGTACTCTGGCAAAGATACTGATCTGAGATTGTTCAATATTAGTACTACAGCAGCAAAATTTGTTTTCACCAGGCAATCTGAACATATTTTAAGTAGCTCAGAAACATAAATTATATGGAAATTATGTCAGAATAGGCTTTTATGCTCAGAATAGAGTTCTTTAATGTATCAAGCAATAGAAACTGGATTCTGGACTGAAAGACCTTTCTGCTATGGGCAAGTAGACAAGTAGACACTAAATTATTCTGTGAATTTCTTCAAAATGGAGCATGTGAACCGTATGACTAAAAGCACTTCAACATATTTCACTGCAAAGCTTAAATTAGGAGACTAGCCCCTTTAGTTTATTTATTTCTAACTGGAAAGTTCCTGCTTTTCTTGACAAAGCCCTAGAAATACAAGTGATATACCTATATCAGCAAGTGAACAACAAGAAGAGAAGATTTGAAGGAAAAAAAGCAGTTCTTGCTAAAACCCAAAACATCTATTGGTCGATGATACAAACACAAAGCAGTAAGACTAGACAACTGCGAAACTTATTACAGTAGTAATAAATGCTCAACATGAATTAACATTCCTGTATGAGCCACACTGTAAGCAGCCCCAGCAAATGGCTCAGTCCACCTGACATTGTAGTAATTTGACCGCCACATACTAGACAGGTATAGGTCTGATTCTCTTTCTTTTCTGCAGTGCAGTGCATCACCAAAAGGTATTAATTTCTGCTGTGATTAGAATGCTGTGAAAAGAAAGTACCCTTTTTTTAATGTTAACACACCAGCTTTAATTAAACATGGTTTCAAGAAAATTCATTTGACACTGACTAAATCTATAAATGTTCAGTTGTTTAATTACATAAAAATCTAAATTCCTCCTTCTTAGTAAGCCATCTGAGTGTGTAAGCTAGTCATTATCTCCTTAGATACTAGAAGTTAAAAATTAACAACCAGTGTTTCTGTCTTTCATGCTGCTTTCAAAGCATTCCCATAATGTCTCAGAAGCAGTTTTGCTTTCCAAACATTTTTTTGGCAGGTGTATGACTGCTAGCCTCCATCACACTTGCTATATTTTCTTAAAAATTGTCAGATCCATCAAATCTGCATGAACAATTTATACTAACACTATTGTGAGATTTGTGTGGTGCTCTATTTGAAATCAATTGTGTCCTCAAGCAATTGAACTCCTTTTTGTTATTCTTCAGTTTGCTTTTTTGTTCAAGTCTAGGCATTATATTTCAACGTGTTGCTCAACTCAACAGTCTAAGAGGAGATGATCATAGAATCATTGAATCGTAAATGGTTTGGGTTGGAAGGGACCTTTAAGACTATCTATTTCCAAACCCCCTGCCATAGGCAGGCACACCTCCCACTTGTCCAGACTGCTCAAAGCCTCATCCAGCCTGGTCTTGAATGCTCCCAGCATTCAACAACTTCTTTGGGCAACCTGTTCCAGTGTCTCACCACCCTCACAGTAGAGAATGATTCCTTTAACAGCCACGAATTGTTGCAGATTTAGGAGAGTTACAAACATTGTTGCTGTAATCAGGAGTTGTTATCCAAATAGGATCCAATTACATGAATTGTGTTGATTCAGCCATTGAGTTTATAGTCAATCTCTACAATACACCTTTTAAAAGAAATATAATTTTCAAATAGGAAATGTATTACAGCTTTACTCTTTTTGACAAGAGATTTGAAATTTAAATACAAAAATACAATAGTAACCAATTTTTTGAAAGTTCCCAGCATTGTTGCAGTCTCTATCTTGGCCAAGATACAAATATATTTTCTGTAGTAGTAATAGTAATTTCCATGCTTTTCTCTTTAAATTTCATGTTTTCTTAAGGTGAAGGATGATATTCTCATTTTCTTCATAAGTCCGAATAAAAGAAAATTCTTTGTGACATGCTCTGAGAGTATATGTGAGCTATATCAGTGATGCCTGATGATGGGATCAAGAAATAGGTCACTAAAACTGCGCAGATACAAAACTTGTATTCCAATGTCTTGAACAATATCAGAAATGTGTGTATTCAATATATAGAGACATTAAAGGCAATTTTAGTTTTCTAAATAACTTTTTAGATCTGTATCACACTGTTTTGTTGCTTATGTGTTCCTGATCACATGGACATGAAAGCGGATAGTACTTTTGATTTTACCATACATTTTTGTGTGCCATAAGTAACCAAGAAATTCCTTCCTTCCTTCTCATTCATACTCTTAAGTAAACAAGAAAAAGCTTTGTAGCTAACCTGATGTCCCTAACGTAATTATTTTTGTTTTTAAATACAGTGAAAAACATTCAAACTCTGAGGTCCCATGAAAAAAATTCTCTGTCTTTGTAAATAAATGATTATGCCTGTTCAATAATGGGTTCATAAAAAGGTGGAAGCATGCACTTTTCCTTGCACAGGAATGAGTGCAATAGAATTTAAGAAATTTAAGAAATAAATTTAGCTTTTTTGCTTATTTGTTTTTATTTGAATAAAGTCTGAAACATATGTAGTTAAATAAAGGGCAGGTACTGAAAATGAAAGGCAAATATGGTTAATGAATTTGAATTTACAGCCAAACTTATTGAGAAGGTGAAAAATAGAATTTAGGGTACATCTTCCTGGAAGCACATGTCATCTAATTACACTGTCAAGAGTGCTGGAGCAAGTCTGTGTTTATTAAAGCATGTAGATTCACACTGTAAAAAGTATGGCCTTCAAGTGGGCTAGATGACTGTTATTTTAATAAAACAGGTGATACACAATGAATACAAATTTAATGAGAATTTATTATTATTATTATTATTTGTGTAAATTGTAAGTGATATCTGACAATTCAGGATGTTGACACTAAGGTGTTATTATAAGACATTTTATCTCATACCACTGTGTTAAGCAAAGACAAACTGAGATTGAGACTAGCTAGATAGGACTGTTCAAAGGTTACATGTTTCAAATAA
The DNA here is from genome assembly GCA_002909625.1 of Bambusicola thoracicus. Classification (NCBI taxonomy): domain Eukaryota; kingdom Metazoa; phylum Chordata; class Aves; order Galliformes; family Phasianidae; genus Bambusicola; species Bambusicola thoracicus. Next base: position 7,087 of record PPHD01023973.1, read on the forward strand.
TTAGATGGATGACTCCTGTTTGTTAGACTATGTAACTTTTGTTGGAATATATTTCAAATAAATTAAGTCATTTGGAAGCTATGAATTTAGTCCAAAATATCTATCCAGGGTTCTTGTGGAGTAGCCAGCCTGTTTCTTTTTGCCAATTCCATTTATTTTTACATTTAAATTAAAATAAGCCATTTTCCACTTTCACCACCAGCAGTATGCAAATCTCATCTTTCCACCACTTACAGTTTCTCACACCAGGAACTGCTAAACCACTCTGTATAGTTCCTATGAATTTCCACATGGATTTGTTTCCTTTCGGTACAAATCCACCTCCTGAAAAAGATCTCACCATACTTTTAATGCTATTAGTTCTAATTTATCAACTTCTTTAATAAATTTTCAGGTTGAGAGAGAATACTATGATCTTTTGTTCTACTCCACAGAAGTCAAAGAATTGGAAATGCCTGGGAAATGTCTAGCATGGTAGAGCTTAAGATTCTAGACAGATTAATAGATTTATATCATCTTGAAAATGTCTAACACAGTCTCCAGAAATTAATATCTGTGAAAGGATACTTAACCCTTTCAATTCTGTGTTAAGATCAAGTGTCAAGGTCCAGATTATAGTTCCATACCATGTGACAAGAGTTCTTGTTTTTCTTGCAAATAAAATAGTTTAGAAGTACAGACCTCAATATTTTTTGAACTTCAGTGAAATAAAGCAGATCTCAAGTCATTCTCATAATATGTATGTTAGTGCTTTTAATAATGTAATATAAGAAGGAGAAAGGATCAGCTAATATCTTGGACTTCACTTATGTCTCAAGTCATACATAGAGAAACTGGACATAAACATTAAAACTTTGAAGGATTACAAATATATTATACCAAAAAATCTTTTTTAGTGAATTATATTAAATATTATTAATGACTCTTCTTTACCAAATTGCATACTATATTTCTAATGTTCTATTTATAAGGACATTCAACATAATGGTCAAACACTTCAGCATCATAACAGTATGCATCTAAAACTGATTTAAAATGCATTGGTTTTCTAATAATGTATCTTTAGATTTAGGGTTACTCTAGTAATACGAAATGTAACTGCAGTCAAAATAAGATCAATGTACATCTATATTTATGTCTCACTCATCTCTCTATATCAAGCAGACTGTTTGTGCATGAGAAGTAGCTGGATATAAATAGATGAGCTTTCAAAAACAACTGTTTCATTAGTAAAGGATGGATTGAACAGACAGAAAAGTAGGAATGAAATATTTATGAAGTATATATAGGAGTCACTCATGATGAGAAGCCTGAGTTTGCCTGGAAGCAGCCTTATTGAAATGGATTTTTGCGGCTCTGAAGCTTTACTATATCCTTTTTTAATTGTAATTAGTCCACCCTTTTATAAAGGAATACATCACTGCGATCAAAATCTCTTCCTCAACTTTTCATTTCATTTAATATTTTGGTGGTGGTATTTCAGCATTATTATGATCCAGGCAATTGCTGAAGAAAATATTAACAATGTACAAACTACATCCTAATGTGATGGAGAGTTAGAAAATAATTTAAATGATTAAGTTGTTTAAGCCATCAGTCATCACAAATATTGAAGGAAGTATGTAGAAAAGTAGGTCAAATAACTTCAGATAACTGCAGAATAATTTCTCTAGGGACAAAAATGAGAAATCCAAAGCAGAAAATACTATACAGATAGAAAGAGCTATAAAATACAATGAGAAATAGTGAGAATATTGTCATGAAAAGATGACAAAAGAAAGAGACCTAGTTTTCTACTCAGTAAAGAAAGCTAACATTTGAGAATAATGTGAAGAATGAATTGTATAATATCACTCTTACATCAAGCTTCAGTTAAATTTCAAATGATCTAATTTGAATTTAACATAATAAAAACTGAGAGGTAAAAAAATCAAGCTGGAATGAGACATGAATGTCTTCAGATTAACTGAGCCAGGGTGAAATTCACTCTGAGTCAATTCACCAGAAAGCTTTAAAACACTAATGGCTATATTTTGAGAATGCATGGAGAATGAATCATATGTTAAAGACTTTCGAAATGTATTTCATCAGTAAATGTCGTTCAATGACTAACTTTAGGCATTTAACTCTAAATGAGTTCTAGAATTGTTTATTATTCAACCAAAATATATAAAAGTTGTCTCTGGAAGAGGTGTCTAATTTGTCTAGATTCTTAATTAAGGTGTCACAGATAAATTAATGAAGTTTTTTTGACTGAGATTGTAATATGCATTCATTAAGAAAAAAAGGAAGAGGGAGAGCTGTGCAGCAATAGAACCTTCTCGTGTCTTGTCAGTTACAGAAAAATACTAAATAAAATTACACAAATCTTTGTAGAAAATAACAAGAAACGTGAAATAACCAACGGTGATGCACAAGAATAAGTAATATAAAATCTGTTCATATGCTATATGATAGTGTCAGCCCAAGGAAGGTTTTCAAAATGTTCTGCATGTTCTGTATGTCCTTTAACAAGTTTGTGTATGTGGATGTACTGTCACATATAGTGAGAAGATAATACTTAAGGAATACCTAATGGCAAACTCTTCGTGTCTGTAGACTTCTGGGGTCATAACTGGACTGGGTGCTTTGCTGTTTTCACTAATGACTAGTACAAGAGAATACTCTTCATTTAAATTACAGGTTGCATTGTTTTAAAATCTTTGGCGTCATGTTAATATACTGCACTGGAATCACTATAATAGACCGGAGAAGCATGTTGAAAAGTAGAAATAGGCTATGCTTATATGAGGAATAATGAAAATATCTACATTTTTTGTGAAAAATCTTCAGCATAGATTTAGAAAGAAGAAGTTTCATTTTTTGCTTGAAATAATGTAGGAATATAATAAATCACAAGCTGAATATATGCAACATGTTATGCTGGTGCAGCAGCAGGTGAATATCAATAGGCATGTGTTAACAGAAATAGGACCCATAAGTAATCTTTTCTCTTCACAAAGCATTGGATCATCTCCATACGAAGTTCATCTCCATTTGAACTTTTGTGTCCAATACTGGGAAGCGCATTCAAAAAAAGAATCAGAGTTCACGGTGTAAATCAGCACAGTGTAAGTGCTACAGAAAGCACCTACAAAACCTGACCTGCAGGAAGAAGGAAAAGTTTTCATTTCAAAGAAAGAATCCTGAGATGTGAAATGTTAATAGGTAAGCAGAAATTGAAATAAGAAAAAGAACTTAATGTTACAAGCCAAGAATTCATGAGGTGAATGGAAGGAACATAAATGTACTTAGGCTGAAAACTATGATTTTTAAGTCAACTTATTAAGTTTGATGTTTCTGGATAAAATGATTTCCTAAAATTTTCAGTTATAATTGACACATGCAGTAAGTCACAGTACTAAGAAATAAACCATGCTCAAGAAAACTGAATTAATGAAATGAAATGAAAGTAGAACTAAACTCCAGCAAAAAATGGGGGAAAAAATAGAATAAGGAAAGAAATACTGCAAGTTACTGACAAATATACAGAAAAGGAGTAGCTGAACTGTTTCAGAAGATTTGTTTGCCTGGTGCTAATCACAGCAATTTAATGTACTGAAAAATGTTGCTTGTTCTGGTTGAAATCTGTTTCTTGGGACAATAGGAAGCAATTAAAATGAGATAAAGACATGTAAGTAGGTAAGCAGTCTTTTTGTTCAAGACCATACACTTCCCCATCATCATATGACTGCATAATGAACATCAAAATAAAGAAAACTAATAGCACTTGTATCATCTAACTTTAGACCCAGATGCTCACTGCAGGATGCAGACTTCTTGCCATCTTTTCTCCAACAACATGCTTGTCAAAATGAAGAAGATTCATTTTTCCTTCCCTCTAACAACCACATTATTTGAGCAGTAAAGTCAGCATGTGTACATAACAGCAAACTGTATCATCCATAAAAATTATGAAAACTTAGAGAGGATTCTGGCTATTCCTGTAAGGAACGATCTGAATGATCTGTCTTTCTGTTACGTCTTTTTTTTTTTTTTTTTTTTTTTCTTCCTCTTAAATGATTCCAAATAAACAATATTTGTCACTACACCCAATTTCTGTTTACACTGTTATTTTAAGTATTAATATGGGCTATACAGGCATACTATGCAAAACTTCAGTTTCATCAAATCATGGTTGGAAGGGAACCACAAGGATCAAACCATATATCTGATAATACTGTTCAAGCAGTTCTTGAACTACATCAGGCTTGGTGCCATGATCGCTTCCCTACGGACCCTGTTCTGGTGCCTGGACACCCTCTCAGTGAAGAACTTTTTCCTAATCTCCAACCTGACCCTACCCTGATGCAGCTTCACATCATTCATTACCTCGGTCTTATTGCTGTCAGCAGAGAGCAGAGCTCAGCTGCTCAGGAGCTGTATGGCCATGAGGCCTCCTCTCTGCCCCTCAGCTTTGGCCCGAGCAAACCCAGGGACTTCAGCTGCTCCTCATGCACCTTATTCTCTAGTCCCTTCACCATTTTTTTTTATCCCTCCTTTGTTGCTCTCTAATAGTTTTATGTCCTTCTTATATTATGGTGTCTAAAAGTGTTTAATGCAGTTACCAACTCAGACAAACCACGTGTTGATGAAATTAGCATTTGATGAAGTCTTTGCTAAATTAGTTATCCATCAGATATCTTTGTATTATATACAAATGTGAGTTAGTTTAGAATAAAAAGTTTTAAATAAAAAGATAATGATACGTCCATCAGATAGTTGAGAAAATAAAGCTACTCAAAGAGAAACTAGACCACATTAAGAACATTACAGATGGCAGTCTTTAAGACAAACTGATCTTTCTTTATGTTTTTTTTTCCAGATTAATTTCACAGTTTAGAATTAAATGTCTTTCAGTTTAACAGCTGCATTTTGCATGTATGAGTGTAAGTATTTTACACAGATACAGGGACATAAAGAGAAACTGGCAACAAAAGAAGGAATAAAAAATAAAATTAAAAAAATAAATGAAAATTAATATTTTGACACTAGAACTAGTGCTTCATTCCTCTTTTAAAGAAATGGTTGCCATTAATACTTGAAAAGTCATTTATAACCTAAATTCAGCCTGGAATACTGTCCCTACACTTAAGTGATGAAAAGCAGTGAAATAGAGCACCAGAGTGGTTAACTTTATTATTATTATTATTATTAT
>PPHD01023974.1:0-12283 GCA_002909625.1 Bambusicola thoracicus
TTTTTTTTTTTCAGATTGTAAAAAGAAAACAACAGCAAAACTCCATATCCCCGTAAGTTTTAAAATAATAATGCAATTAGAAGTACAGCTAGGAAGAGATAAGGGCAAAACTTGAAGGAAATACTTCATTCAAACTAACTGAACTCTGTGACAGTGGTCCAAGTTTGCTAGAAGAAAAAAGGCTGCCAACTTTCCCATTTCTTCTGCCTCATACGAAAAAGAAAGAAGTGAAGAGGATCATAAACCAGAGTGGGATTTACTTCAGATTGGTACAGAATGACTTTATCAGTAAAGTTAGTAAAAAAACCCAAACAAGTACATGTTGTAATGGTTATGTCTCTACTAGTATACGAATTAGATAACCACCATTCTCTCTAGGCTTAGCATTTACAAGGCTACCAATGAACAAAGATCTCAATTTACTTTTAGTGAACTATTACTACAAACGATTTCTCTTTCTTAATACTTAGAAGAACAACTTACCTTGGTGCATAGTTGCAAACAAAATTTGCTGCATTTCTTATTCCTCCAACTTCTTTACAGAAAACAACAGCACAGCCTAGTTTATATGAATCATCCCAAACAACCTAAAAAAAAAAGTTCAAAAATAAATTAAAATGACACACAGTGGTAACCTAGTCTAATATCTAGCAAATACCAGGTTATTTTAAGAGACTCTACATATTAGTTCAATTTTGTTCTAACTGATCTACTCTTACTGTTTACTCATAAAAGAACTGCTGGTATGAAAGCATTCTAAGCTGCACATCTAAATATACCTCAAGAGTAAGGGAGCTAGTTTCCAGAATCTTCTACAGGACAGCTTTAGTAAACATCACTGACATTATGGTCGCTGGGCAGGTTCCAAGGAACAGAAGAGAAATTAGTGGCAACTACCTGACAGCTTCTTTAAGTAAGACAGCAGAAAAAGACTTCTTATGTGTGCTAAAAATGGCCTGGCTGGTAACTACAATAAACCTAAGCCTGGAAGCTTTAGCACTGTGCAGTTTCAGACTAACCACTGCTATCTGCCATACTTGAACAAACATGGCTTAGTATCGCTTACAATCTGAGTATCCACTAATTTTTCTTGGGAGATTCTCTCTATATCCTCTGCATATGATTAAGTAAACTGTCCCAAATTCAGCTAAGAACTTTTAACTATATACCTCCAATATCTGGATGATCACATATCCCACTTCTGAAAAACAAAGACAAGCCAGATTGCTCTCAGTATCTCCCCAGAGTGAATAGTACAGGCCTCAGACTGACAAAACAATCTGCACATCCCCCAAAGTTCCATCCTGTCCATTTTAACTGCTACAAGTGGTTATGCTAAGCAGACATAACCTTGCTTAGAAAAAGGACTTAAATGTTTAATTTGGCACTACCTCAGTCCCAGATTAAGAACTATTTTTCTCTTCTTTTCTTACTAGATGTATAAAGGATATAATATATTTCAGCTGGATTTTCGTGTTCTCCTTATTTTATTTATTTATTTATTTATTTTCCTATTACGGAGTTCCCATAGATATTTTGCAATTACTGTAATTATTTCTAACACCGACTCAACATTTCCAGAATTCAGAATGGTGTGTGTACACAGCTGGAGAACTTGGAGCGATTACTAAGCAGAGTTCACGTAGTACTGATATAATTAAATGAGTAGTGAGGCTAACATTGTGGACAATAATGGATTATTATTACCCATGATTTTATGAAACAAGAAGGTGAACCACGTAACTTGCAGTACTGCCACTGCTTGAGATTAGAAAAGACAGTAAGCTGATGGTCACTACAAACCACATTCACAATTCTGTATTAGTGACAGACCCTGATTTATCTGCTAGGTGCTATACTATTAACTACACAGAACATTTTACTGAAGATGATTCTTACCTGAGTGTAATGACCGCAAACTTTACTACATGTCTGCAATGAGTAATTGTAGGATCTGACTTCATCATGCCACGTTTTAATGGCAGCTTTAACATCAAATATTTGATGACTTCCAACCCATATATTCTCTCCAATACTCGTAAAATGAGGATGGCCACGATATCTCACATTTAAATATGTATTATGTTCAAAATTGCATTTATTTGCCCATGCCCTGGCAGTCCTTGCCAAAGCTGCATCCCAAGTCTGCAAAACAATAAAGTTGAAATAGTTGTGCAACATCAATAGCTGTGCAATGTCAGATAAAACCAGTCAGGCAAAAAATTGACAGATACAGATCATTATCTATTAATAATAGGTAGACTTTATATATTGGAGCTACAGAAAGAAATGTTTTTCCTTATTTAAGGCAAGTACTCATGTTTTATTTTGACTTTTCCAGTGGCAGCACAGAAATACAAACTTAAAAGAATTTTCCCCCTTCACTGTTGAAAATTAACTTTACATACTAGCAACTGAAAAAATATTTGGAATGCACTTTTATCTTCAGATAGATGAGTCATTAACTAAGCGTGAAACTTCTGGGGGATTTTTTCTTATTGAACAAATTGTTAAGGCTTTCCATTAAGTAAAAATTAATTCTCAGTAAAAAATACACAGCTTCTGTAGATTAAGATGTATAAATATTTTATGCATTTTAAGAGATTCTCCACAAACACATCCTGCACTAATGCTTTAAATACACCAGAGCATTTTACAAACACAGATATATCAAATATGTTTGTTTGGCAAAGAATTTATTCTGCTATTTATTATTTCGCTTCAGTCTATCACTGTGACATAACTTCTGATTATTTAGCAAATGTGTTTTGTATTTGTGTTCCAGCCATGAGTGCTTTTCAGCAGGTTTCTTCTATCTTTAACTACCTAGCTTTACGTCTTATAGTTAAGATCCCAGACTTTAATGCCTAGGCTTAGCATTGTACAGACATTTTGGTTTGCTCTTTGCCTCTACATGGCTTCCAACACTGTTATCTCACTGAGGCCTGTTGCTTTTTTTCTAACAATTTTCCTAAATTCTTATTTCCTTTTTTCATCGTTTTTTTTTTGTTTTTTTTTTCCTGTTTTTCCTACTCCTGAACACTAAACCCAGCCACAGCACTTTAATGAGGTGCTTCAGCCCAAAGGTTATATGACTCCCCATCTGCCATTCCGGGTTCTAACCCATGCACACGAAGCCATTCCATTCCCAGCATGAGAGTATGTAATTATTCTCAAGAGTATATATATTATGGGTGATTATTCTCAAGAGTCTCTCTCTCAAGTGTATGATTATTCTCACTACTTCAAAATACCAAGATGTCAGGCCTTTTTTTTTTTTTAAACCATTTTCACCAAAGTTTTCAGTGCAATTTGTGTCAGTACCAGACACAAAGACTTCCTTGCTACCAGAGATCTCCAGCTCTGGTATTCCAGTTCATACTCTTGCTTTTTGTCAGACAACACAACTGTCTTCTGGTGCTGGACTGCTCTTCTTCTGGAGGGAGCTCAGGGGAGACCTCATGGCTCTCTACAACTCCCTAAAAGGAGGTTGTAGCAGGGTAGAGGTCAACATCGTCTCCCAGGTAGCAATGATAGGATGAGAGATAAGGACCAAGAGTTGCACCAGGGGAGGTTCAGGTTGGATATTGGGAAGAATTTATTCTCAGAAAGACTGGTGAGTCATGGGAACAGGCTGCCCAGGGAACTGCTGCAATCAGTGTCACTGAAGGTGCTCAAGAACTGTGGAGATGTGGCACTGAGGGCCGTGGCTCACTAGGCATGGTGGTGATGGGCTGATGGTTGGACTAGATGATCTTAATGATTCTATGATTCTTCTAGACCAGAAATTCCTTGGGGCTAATGTGAACCTCTTCCGTTTGTCCATTCTATCACATCCTCAAGGTGCCTGCACAGCTGTTTCTATCTCACCTGTCTATAACCAACCTGACTTTCCAAGATATTTCTCATCAAATAAGCGTAATGTTATCTGAACACACACGGCAGTTCTTCTGCCCCTGCCACCTCACTGCGCCACCCCACACACACAGCCGCAGGCCTCCGCCTACCATGTACCGCATGTTGCTGGCGGTGGGCTCGACGTTCCTGCGGTACATGTTGTGGGAGCGCACGCAATCCCTGATGAAGACCTTATCGGAGATGGGCGGCAGGGCGCGGATCTGCCCAGCCACGGCGCTCAGAGCCGCCGCCGTCACCACCACCACCGCAACCGCCCACAGCCTCATAGCGCCGCACCGCCGCCACCGCTCGGGCACGCGCTGGGGGGGCGGCGATGCCGCTTCCAGAACGTTCGGTGCGCAACACAGACAGCCCCCTACGGCCACCCCGAGTGCAGCACGGCTCCCGTTCCCTCGGTCTCGACCGCTTAGCGCTCCGGGCTGTGCGAGAGCGGTGAAGGGGCGGTGTGCTGCCGGCACAAGGACCGCCCCGCCAGGCCGACGCTCCTCCTCCGCGCCGCTGCTGCGCGGCTGCGGGGCGGGCGTTGGTCCGGCGGCAGCCATGGTGCTGTCGGTGCCGCAGCAGGCGGTGGTATCGGTGGTGCTGGTGCTCTGCCTGCTCGTCGTTATGCCCAGAATGTTCGGGGGAGGCGGCGGCAGGGCCGGGCGGGCTCCGCGGGGCGGCAGGGCCGGACCCGGCCGTTTCGAGCCGCAGCAACAGCAGCAGCACAGAGGTACGGGCCCGCGCTGCCGGAGGGGCCGCTCGGAGCCGTGTCTGTAGGGGTGGGCCCGAGGAGTGCCCCTGGGCGCGGAGGGGGCCCTGAGGGAGGCGTTGGGAATGCCTACGGCCACCTGAGCGAGCGGGGCCCGGTGCCCCAGCAGCAGTGTGTGTGTGAGCTTTCAACCTCCTGCTCCTTTATGGTCCTGCTGGTTGCTGTCTGTTTGTCTTTAGAAAATTATTTACAGGGTATAGATGAAACCGTGTTGCTCGAAACGTATGATGCCGGTCAGTGTAATGAACAGATAGGTGTATTGCGTTGGCTGTGGGAATGAAAACTCCCCTTGTCATACTACCTGTTCAGCTTGCACATATCACCGCTGGCATCTGCAGCATCTCCGATGCTGCTGTGGCCCAGGTTGTGCAGGGCTGACCCTGGGCTGTGCTGGGAGGGCACTGCACCTGCCAGGCCAGCCTGCATATAATCCTACAGCCTTCTCTTTGAGGGCAAACACGTATCTATGGGAGAAAGGAAGCAAACAAGGGAGGGAAACATTTAAATCCTGGGCAGTACTTAGTGGCTGTAAATGGGAAGCTGTTGTGACCACAGCACATATATAGTCTGTTGATTTGCTTACTTAACATTTCAAGCAGCCTGAGCTGCCTGGCAGGGTACATCTTGAATCAGACAGTCAGGGACAGCTTTGGGGTAAATTTCTCTCTGTGCTGGCCATAATATCCCTGACCTTGTCCCCCTGGGATGAGGATGGATGGCCTTTTCCAAAAGGGAGTTCCACAAATACTCCTCACATTTAATACAACTGCTGCCTTGCTGCAGAAATTGCTCTGGTCTCAGCATGGACTCAATGGACAGAAAGGAACATGCTGCAAGATTGTACTTACTCTTAAAAGAACCAAAGCAGTAATACAGCATTAAAATGTTTTCTTTGTATGTCTGTCTTTTCTGTGGTTTGTTCCCGTGTTGGTCAACATGTCTATGAAGGGAGAAACATAAAACTTGTATCTTAAAGGAGCATGGAAACTTAATTTGAGAATCTTTCCTACTCAGATTTAACTTTATGTTCTATTTATAAGAGGTTGATTATTGATAACATTGTTTGAACGTAGAGCTGTCAACGTTATCTGCTGGAGTGAAGAGTAAAGGTGATAACAGGAAGGAAAGAAGTTAATTCTGATTGTGAAACTGATTGCACCTCTGATTTCATTTTTTATCTTGTCTTATTTCTTTCAATTTAACTTTTAAGGTAGTCCTCAGACAGTTCACCAAGTTCACCCAAATCCAGGAAATCCTGAAGGTAGTGTTTACCAGAGTATTCAGCAGATGAGAAATGCAGTGGCAAAAGAGATCAAGAGTGAGCGGACAAGAGGAAATGGCAGAGACTTAGCATTCACACTCATGCCCTTGTATGCTCTTGGAGTGGGAGTGTTTGCAGCATACAAATTCCTTAAGGTGAGCAATAAGAAAATTATTATTATTGAAATTGGAAGGAATTTTTTTTTCTCCCCAATTCTGAGCCTATGTATGTGGTTGTATAATGACGTTTGATCTGTCTTCTAGCATAAATACCATAGTTAAAATAGTAGCATGTGTGATTCTTCCCAATGAAGGTGTTGGTCTTATCTTTTTTAGACAATTAAATGAGAGTCTTATATGCTTCCTCTCCCATTCTCATAAAAGAAGCTGAGAATATGAACAGTGCTGTTACCTGAAGCTGTAATTTGAGTTTCATCAATATTTTTCATTCAGAATGAGCTAGAATATGGGAATGAGGTGATTCCTGCAAAATAATAGCCTTCGGCTAGCAACTGAATAGAACAGTGAGCAGTAATAATGAGCAGTTCTAGAACTTCTCCCCACCCTGACCCCTCTCATTTGATCAAGCAGCTGTAACAAAGACTGCTAGCCATGAAATGCAATACCTTTTGAACCATTAGTGAATTAAGAAAGGAGAATACATGATCGATTTGTTCTTAGTTGTTTTAGTATCACACTTGTTAGGTATAACGTATAGCATTTGCAAGACTGAGAGTGCACCTGGAATATTGTTATTTGCCTTCAGGGGGAGAAAATAAAAAGTCAAACTTAAACCTAAACAGCAATATACACAGTTTATTCATATCTACAGTCAGTTTCATATCATTTTCTGTATGAGAAGAATGCAACTCAGTGAGATGAAGGTACAAGTTGAACAGTTTGGGTCTAAATATAAATGTAATACTAAAAGTAATTAGGTTGTAAGTAAGATTTAATATCATAAAAACTGTATTTTGGATGTTATGACTCCATACACGTGTGCTTGCAGGTCTGAAACAACTGTTTCTATAGTAACATAATATTTTTATGACACTTTTATTAGTTTAAGAAAAAGAGTTTTATCTCCTAATTAATATTAATCTAGAAGGTTCTTTTCATTAATTTTGTAAAACTGAAGATGAAGAAGCAGCCACTTCTTTTCTAACTTTTCTCAGTCGTATTGTCATTGCTTTGAAGAGAAGTGTTATGTTTATATTGCAAGAAGGCAAAGCAGAAATGAAATTTCATTAATGGAGCACAAATTCTACAGTTGCTGTTTACTTTCAGTGAGTTTCTCAATGTATTTTTATTTTGAATATGAAGATACTTACGTAATCTTTTAACACAATTTTGTTTATTAAAGATGAAGGCACACGAAGAAAATCTCTCTGAGAAAGAGAAGAATACAGAAGAGAAGGCAAAGGAAACGGGTGAGATTCCCATTCAGAATGCATACATTCACCAAGTAAATGTGTTTCCTGCTGAAGCAAAGCTACTTATTTTCATGAATACGTTCTAGCTCAAGAAGAACATTCTTTTCTGATACTTCAGTGTCGTTAGAAAAGGACAAAAAACATTTTCTTATTCTGTATATTTCAAACACTTACTGGATTTGGTTGAAAACTCCCGATGGTATTATTCTTTAAAACAGTTACAGTAATACAAGGCAGAGCACCATTATGTAATGGTTTCAGTTTTCTCATTGTATAGTGGTTCTCTGCCTTGTAATGTGGTAATGTTTTTGTCACTTGATGCCTGGTGAATGGTTCCATTAGATTAGAGCATTAAGTAGGATATGACACCTTTTAGAATTAATAGGATGTTGTAGGAGAATATAACAATATTATGCATAAAACAGTTATACAGATTGCTCTACTTCTGGGCCAAATTAGAGATCAAAGCCATGATATGTTTATAGAGGAGAGAAAGTAAGCAGTGCCATCTTCATGAAGCAGAAGTCCCTTTGACTGTCTGATTCAGTGTATTTTGGACACACCAAGAAGTGAACTTGCTTTTGGAGAAAAAGTTAAGGCACATCAAAGTTGTACTGTTCATGTTCCTTTTCTTGCCCCTTATATGGGCATGCTTCTAGTTAACTGAACAAGTAGCAGCCTCTTTTGGTATCCCCATACAACAGACCTGTAATTGGTTTTGGCAGCGATTTGTTATGCTGCTTACTCACCACCCTCATATATTGTGTTTTCCTTTCTTCAGAGTTTCACAGTATTTCAGGAGGAGTTACTCCTCTCAGTGCTACCGCCTTAAGCACTAGTTGAATGCAACTACTTGAATGTAGTTGCAAGGTATGAGTAAAAAAAATAATGATAGTATGAAGCATGAAGGCACTCAAGCAGTATGAGACATGAAGGCCTTTGACTCAGGAAGTCTTTAAACTGCATAGTTCCAGGGGTTGGGAAAATGGCAGTTGCATACTCAGATTCTACCAAGGTATGCCTGTGTTGGGTACTGTTTTAGAGATAGGTTATTGAATGAGAGAGATTTCTGGACGTGCATTGCAAAGTTGGTGTTCTTAACCCAGCTATTTCCTTTTCACATTCTAGATTTTAGAGAAAAAACCTTTCAGAACTTTGAATCTGTCCAACCAAAAGTGTAAAGTAATATCCTTTTGGCATTGTGAACACTTCTAATGTAGCATTCTCTCTCTCTCTCTCTCTCCTTCCTCCTTCCCTCTCTTTTACATTTGTTTTTCTGTTTGCTTAGAACATCAGCTTTTAGAGTTGGAGCAGCATCTGGCGCAGACAGAGAAAATGTTAAATTCTTTGTTGACTCAGTTGGATCCACTGTCAAACTGGTGAGTGGTTCAGAAATGTTTTAGTTAGTATCCATCTTCTGTTAAGCAAAATTCTGCAGAATGTTAATAATGCATTTCTGAGATATAGGTAGAAAATATTGCTTAGGAACCTTCCTTAAATACTGTTTACATAGCGTTTTGCAGGTAATACCCATTCTTTCATTTATAGTGTTTTCTGCAGACACCTTTCTCTTGTTCACCAACATAAATGCTAAAGCTCAGACTTGCAATCAGCTTACTGTCGCTTAACAAGTTAAACTGTAAAGTGGACTGAGGAGAATAATACTGAAAAATACTTAAGCTCAGCAGCCTTTGAAAACTCTCATGGGAATTACATTTCTGGTAGCAAAATGATTTTCTTCATTTTGATGTCATTAGAAGATGAAGTCAGTTATCAAGGGAAGATTTAGGTTGGATGTCAGGGGGAAGTTCTTTACCAGGAGAGTGGTGAGATGCTGAAACGAGCTGCCCAGAGAGGCTGTGGATGCCCCGTCCCTGGAGGTGTTCAAGGCCAGGTTGGATGAGGCCCTGGGCAACCTGGTCTAGTAAATGGGGAGGTTGGTGGCCCTGCCCGGCAGGGGAGTTGGAGATTCACGATCCTTGAGGTCACTTCCAACCCAGGCCATTCTGTGATTCTGTATAGCTGCTTATTTCTGTGTTTTGAAAAAACCTTTGAACTGAGTGTGTGCGTTGGAGAGAAACACAGCTCATCTTTGGCGGTGAAAAAATGGGAATAAATAATATTACCTCTTTGTAGTTTTATAAGATGTTCTTTCTTTATGAAGGTAGGGCCTTATGCACGTACCAGAAATAAAAGTATCTGTGCTGTACATCTTCTGTAGAGCTGACAGCTTTCATGAAGCCTAATTTAAAACATGCAGAATTTCACGGTTGTTCTTTAGTATACTTCTGAACTTAATATCTACTGAAACTATTAAATTGCAAATACACTGGCCAATTTGTTTACCAAGTTTCTGGTAGTCATAAGGAAGAGAAAGAAAGTAAATAAAACTAGAAATAAATGAGAAAATGCTCTAAACTGAAATTTTCTGTATTGGGCATTGTTCTCCTAAAACCACAATTAATTGGGTTGTTGTTTCTTTAAGTAGTCATTACTCAACCTGAGTGATTGAATCTCCACTGTTTGAATTCAACAACTAAATTATTCAGTATGTGTACGTGATCATAGAATCACAGAATACCCTGAGTTGGAAGGGGACCCACAAGGATCACCAAGTCCAACTCCTGGCTGAACACTGGAGCGCTCAAATTCAAACCCGGTATCTGAAAGCATTGTCCTAATGTTCCTTGAACTCCCATCAGGCTTGGTGCTGTTACCATTGCCCTGGGCAGCCTGTTTGAGCTACCTCCTGGTGAAGAACCTTTTCCTGATACTGAACCTGATGCAGCTCTGTGCTGTTCCCTCGGGCCTTATCGCTGATCACCTCTTTTTGTGGAGCTGTGCTCCAGCCTCTCATCCCCAGTCTGTACATATCCAGGGTTGCGCTGTCCCAGGTATGGTATCTAGCACTTGCTCTTCTTTAATTTCATACAGGTGGTGATTGTACAGCTCTCTAATTTGTCAAGATCTCTTCATGGGAGAAGTTCTCAAAGAAAAACCTGACAAAAATTATTGCTAAACTAAGTATTGTATTTATGTACATAAAGAAATACTGCTATCATATGCATTGCTATTAAGTAGTCATTTCTAAGGTGATATTTTAGCTGTTGATAATGTCTCTTTTCTAGCGTTAATGCTTTAGCTTGTGAGCAGAAAGATGAAATAATGACACAGATCCAATCAATTAGACGACTGATGAAAGAAAGTGGATTGGATAAATCAGAAAACAAGATGACAGGTACGTCCAATTTTCAGTGGTATACTTATCCAATTAGTTTACATTTCAAACCAGTCAACATCTTTCTGTGATAATGTTCAGCTCCTGCATCTTAGGTGAGATGAGTGTAGAATTAATTCTATTCTGCAGTTGTACTATTCTTCCTGTTTGGGTGGAATCTGGTATCAAGTTTTTATGATACACTGATTTTTTTTTTTTTTTTTTAAAGAATAAATGCTAGAATGCATTGAACTGCCATGTTATGCTTTCAAGAAGCAAGCTTCTTGAATGAGAGTCCTTGAGCAACCTACTAGTATTGATCTAACTTTAGTCTGAGGGTGCCCACATGGGGACCTTGGAGGTTGTGGGCAATACTTGCACAGTTACACTGAACAGCAAAATGCATGTTAGTTTCCTTTGGAATCTTCCAAAAGGTGAATAGTAGTCCAAGAGAAATTGTGTTAGGAACAGTTCATTAGAAGTTTCGCAGTTTCTCCATTAGTTGAATTTTATTAAAAGAGAGGAAATAGAAATAAATATTTTACTTCCGAACTGCCTCTAAACTTGGAACCTGTCCAGTAATTTAACTTTTTTTTTCATAAATTGTAAGATGTCAGCCACATTTGTAATGAGAAACTTGAAGATCTCCTTCAGTCATTTGCTGAACATTCTCAAGAGAAAGAAATGAATGACAGAGAAGATGACAGTAATGAAGATTTGCATGAAGATGTTGACGATGATTACAGAATAGAGGAGCATGAATTATGTGATGAATGTGAAGTACATCAGTTTGAAACAGATGTAGTAGAAGACCAAGAAATGATAAACAAGGATGTAATAGAATCAGAGATGGGATTGAGGAGACGTAATAAATATGAATGAAATCTGCATGTGTAAAACTTAAAAAGCTTAAGGTTTTTTTTTTTTCACAACGTTGTATGCACTTTATACTGTTTTGAATGAAGTTATCAAGTTATGTGCACTGCTGTATGCTTTAAAAAGAGGGATTAAAACTGCTTGTATCTGTGATGGCTCTGCAGTTGGTTTCAATGGCAGGAAAGTTTCACTGGGGATCTTTACATATTTTATCTATTTATTTTTTCCTATAAAAATATTTCTGTATTCTGTATATAATACACTGTAATCTTATGCTTCACTAAAGTATTGGAATATCTTGTAATCTAGACTGTAAAGAATAGGTGCTTCATGTTTTGTAACTAGTAAGCACAGTACCACTTGAAGTGTGACTTCTTGGGTTCATTAAAGAGCACGACTGATGAATTTAGCTCTTTGTGGGAGTCTTTGGATGGAGGGGAGATGAGAAAGTTACAGGTTAGGCCTTAGATACGTTCACAGTTTTCTTGATGTTTCTTGATTGGGAAGAGAAATGTAGCCACAAACACGAAATAATCTTCATTTGTTGTATCCTCAGGAATGGTGTATAGTTTTAATGTCAATGTAAGCCTTAATGCATTACATTGGGTTAGCTTCATTTTATTTTTCCCACAGCTGTCACTGGTTAAACTTGGCAGCTGCATAATGGTTGACTGTTACCCCTTAGTACTTGTGTCCTTGCTTCATGTTAACACTGTGGAACCTGGCCTGATTCATTGTAACGTGCTGTTATTGTAAGTTGGTATTAACAGATGTATTAGTACTTCTCATGCAGGAACTGTAGGGCTTGGGTGTTTCTTATGTATTGTG
>PPHD01023975.1:0-12282 GCA_002909625.1 Bambusicola thoracicus
TATATATTTCCTGCCTGTCAAAGAGCCCAAGGTGGCTATTCTCTAGGCCAGGCACAGGGAAGATGCCTGAACTGATGCAATGTATCTGAAGAAAAACAGCTTGGGCAAATACTTCTTGACAGACAGTTCTGGAAATTACTTTCCTCTGGAAATTGCTGACTTGTTTCACTAAATTTGGGGCCAGGAAACGTATGGAATTTATTATTTTGTAGGAAACTAATGTTTCACTTCAACTATTATGAGTCTGTATCATGTATTATTTAAAATATCATCTCATGTAACCTTTAAGATTAAATTATATACATATCCAAACAAGAAAGTCAAACTAAAAGTTTTGATACGATCATTTCAGTATTTCTGAAACAAAATACATTAGAATATCCATTCAGTGATACATTTCAAAATGATGGCTCTCCCTTACAATCAGAAATGAAAAAGACATTTGTAACATCTGAGTTGTTTTTTGAACATGAATAGCATGAGCTGTGATGGTTGCAGGAGCTGCACATTGGGATTGATGCTCAGACTGCTGTTAAAATTGATTCGGCATTTTGTTCTGGTTCCAGTAGCACACAGGGGCTACTGTGAGGGCTAAGGGATCTCTTTCGGAAGGAATCTCTCATTCCTTACATCACATTCCTCTTTCATACAATAAATGACACTGGCTTTCAGTTAGCAGAAAATAAGCATCAGACCTGATATGGGACAACCAGACCTTTTGAAGAGCTTTGGTGGTGGCATGGCACAAGTGAGCTTTAGCTAAGTGACTGCTTAAGTACTGTTTGCCTGGGAGTAATACCTGATTGAAGGACTAATTTATTAATTCATTAATTACCTGTCAGTGGTGAACGATGGTTTGAGCCTGCAGGATCCTGAACGTTCTGTCTCGCTTCAGCTAGGGTACTGATATTGGATTAAATTCCTCTTCATGTTGAGATCAGGAGCAAGTACTTAAATGAACACCAAACAAATGGGATTCAAACTCCCACTGCAAACTGATAAGCTGAAGATTTAAATGCATGTTTTAAATAATCTGGAAATAGAGGCAGAGCAACTGAGTTCTTATCCAGTCTTTGAACACCAAAGAGCAACTGATGCATGGATGGTTTCTAAGTAAGCTCTTCTATTTGAAATTTGTGATTCATTATTATTATTATTATATTCTACAGTAAAGCCCGGAGAGACCAGAACTTTTAAACCAAGAATGGCCCTTACCCAAATTCATGAACTTTTTAAAGAGTGTAACACCGCCTACAGTGGTTAACTGTCAGTTTTTGAATTAAAATATACTTGGAAAAGGAGGAAAACAAAATATTACTCTGTCATAAGCAATCCCATGCATCTGTGCCCCTGGGGGGCTTGTGTTTCTTTACTCTTGAGGTTCATTATGTCACCAGAAAAGCTTTAATATTTTACTGTGGAAGCAACATAGCCATGAAACATTAATTTTCAGGAATGTGGTAACCATG
The DNA here is from genome assembly GCA_002909625.1 of Bambusicola thoracicus. Taxonomy (NCBI): domain Eukaryota; kingdom Metazoa; phylum Chordata; class Aves; order Galliformes; family Phasianidae; genus Bambusicola; species Bambusicola thoracicus. The sequence goes on from PPHD01023975.1 coordinate 1,470, forward strand.
AAATATGCTTTTTTTTTCTACTAAATTAAGATTTTAGTTGGCTCCATTCTCTATTAACTATTAGCACAGTTAAAAGAACTAATTTTCATTACATGTTTATGCATATACAGTCTAGAAATTAAAATGGGAGAGATGTACAAAATACAGAAAGACCTTTTTTACTTTGAAAAATCTATTTCACTGATAGTGATACATTCGTATTCTATCTTCTGCTCATCACTTTTCATGTAGTATCCACCTTGGGATAGCACCTCCCTGGTGTGTAAGTGAACTGCTGACGTATTCTGCACAATAACAGCTGGCAGCTACAACTTAGAGTCGTATAAAATTATTTACCTCCCTATTTCCACAATGCTGTTCTCTTGCCATTGAAGTGACCAACATCATTCAGATAAGCCTGGCACAGACATGAGGATTTCCAGTAGTCCCCAGGTATTCTGCACCATGGCAGAAGTTTCTGGCTGGAAAAGAAAATGATGTAGAAGCAATTAATTTGCAATGCATGTCTAGATCTTTCAAATATTTGTCTGTTATTGATAACGAGTGTAGCTAACTAAAGGACTGATGCTTCTTTCCTGTAAAACAAATGACTGGTTCTCCTTCGAATTTCTGCACATATTCATATTCACCCAATCACTGCACCAGCTTTTAACTGGTGCTAAAATGGAATGAAAGAATTGTAGTGGTTTAATGAGAATTAAAAGCCCTTATTCCAAGGGACAATTCCAGAACAAAAATTTTCACCTAGTATTTTTAGCATCTTATGCTACATTTGCAATCATTATCAGTTGATTCAAATGGAAGAAATTAGCCAAGACATTCCAGAAGCATCTGTGTCATGGGAACCACAGGTTCCTACGTTATATGACATACCAGAATATTCACCAAATCACCAGAGTTGTTTCCCTTAATACTACAATTAGTAATGGCACATTAAAAAAAAAACAATTACTGGATAAGATTTGACAGCAGGAAGCCCCATGCCATAAACTGGAAATTCTCAACATATGCAATCATATTGCTAGAGAAGATGAGCGACACAAAACTGGAGATTTGTTATCAAAGGAGGGCAAAGAGTACTAAAACCCAACTGAGAAGTTCCCTGGTCTTGTTATCTTTGGACTTCTATGTGAGTTGATCTAACGCAGATGACAATATTTGACAAAGACAGTTGTGCATACAGCCATATGGAGGATGTTTCACAGAACCCTTTCCATCTGAACATGGATGGCTGTCATAATGCAACTTCTAAAAAAGCCCAGTGAGCTGTTCCAGAACTGCAGGCAAATAAAACAAGACAAAAACAGAACAGTCCATTCTTACATTTGAACACGCCATATTTCATTTACCTTTTTTGCTGCATTATAATAACAAATACTTAAAATGTAAATTACTTTAGAAGTTTAGTCCAAAGGAAACGTTTGATTTTCTCCATACTTCTCATTAGCACTATGATTGTTTTTCATTTACAGAGAATTTCACAACTGTCTCTTCTTGTACTCATTCAGAATGAAGCAGAATATCAAATTCTGAAAATCTTTGCAAAAGGAACTCCTGTGCTCCCACAGTGTGCCTGTATGAAAGGGACAAGAAGCTCAATGTGTAATTTCTGTGAGCTCTAAGGAGATGGTATGTGTGTCAGTATTGTCAAATCCAGGCTTATCCAGCTGCTGTTTGAATATAAATCACAGATGCTTTTGGGTTACTAACACCCTCTGTAATTTAGTACAGTTGTTAATTAATACAATACTGTATTAGTTCTTCTTGCAGTCTTACTATTAACACCCCATGAAATCCCATTAGCTCTGCATATGGTGCCAGATTTGTTCTGAATGTGGGAAAGAAAGAAATTTACAGTGGTATGAATAATAAAGAGATGCTTTCAAGTGGTTTCCACTGTGAACATTCTGAAAAAACATCTTCCAGAACGTGGATTGCAGGGCAATCTTCTCACAAATTTTCAATGCAAACATGCTTATATGTCATATAATCTCCCTGGAGTGTGAATATCCTTATGCACCGCTATTGTTATACAGCAGAAACACAAGCAAGATAGGTTATGTTTTCCAGAAGTTATTTGAATATTCTGCTTCAGTGATCTGATGGATTCTTCTTAACTTTCAGGACAGATTAAAAAAACAGTGAAAAACAGGCTTATTTGTTAACCCTTCATACAGAGCACACTAAAATGTATAAGCCACTACAGAAACTTCAGACCTAATTATTTTCTACTTAGTTGAGTGTTGTTGTAGTATTGGCTCTTCACTGTCAGATTTCTCTTTCAAGGAGCTGTCAAAGTCTTTCTAAAATGGTGAAGCAGGCAGGATATAAAAGCAGACAATTGCCTGGAGAAGCTGGCTCAATCGTAATTCTCTCTTGATCCTTCAGAAGCTGCTGCCTTAGAATTACAGTAGTAGCAGTACTTAGCTAGTAGTACTCTAGCAGGTGCTTTCCTTCCCCTTTGTCCTCCCCAGCCCTGTCGTTCATCCGTAGTCCAGTCTCCGCCGCCACATTATGCAATCAGGAACGGGCAGGGCGTTTCTGCATGGCCAACATCCACACAGGGACACACTGCTCAGGGAATCCCTCCTGCCTCTCCTCTTGCAGGATGATGAGTCCACTCATTTCAATGAGACTGCGGAGGATGTTCAGGTCTCGGATCACACTACTGTCCAGACAATCCAGGATACAGCCCTCCCTAGCTACATTGTCCTTGAGAATGATAACACCATTATCCTTCAAGCCTTTCTGGCACCGGATGAGAAACTTCAGGAGATCTTTATCTGTCAGATATCCTACAGGTGAAAAGATGGAAAATAGATCACTATTAACCATTCACACAGACTCACTCTGAATATATCATAACAGTGCCTTGATTTGATTCTCCATATCCCTTGTGTTGCTGGAATAGTTCTAGATCTGCCAGATTTCAGAATGAAAACCTGGGCAAATCAATAAGATCAACAGGTACAAAATCAAATCATTATTTATGATCCATATTAGTAGCAGCAACAGATGTGGACAGAAGTCAATGGCAACAGTGGAGAAAATAGTGGGTGCTGAAGGGTTCTTTAATCTGGTGGTTAAAGTCATAATCAGAATCACTGGCAGGAAGCTGGAGCCAAACAAATTCAAACTGGAAATAAGAGAAAACTGTTTTTAACAGTGTAAGTACCAATTGGAAACTACCACCAGAAGTGGTGGATTTACCACCTCTTGAAGTCCTCAAACCTAGCGTGGCTGTTTGCTCAAGACAGTGTTTTAAGTGAACACAAACCATTCAGTGCAAGGGTAAAACAATGGAATGTAACAGCAAGTGATACAGAATAGGTCAAATTAGATAATGTAACAGTCACTTCTGGCTTTTTATGCTACAAATTTCTATATGCATCCATCAAAGCAGCTGTGGATTACAACCAAACTGCCAAATAAACTCTCTATATTACTCCATACTGTTCTGATTTCTGCATATACCACACATTTAAATGCAGTAATTTTTAATATGTTACTGAGATTACGTTTTGTATCCTTCCTTCTCAAAGATCAATAATTCTGCTAACATCAGGAGAGCGGGGCTCAGAGAAGAGCAAAATGAGAACTCTCACATATGAAATCTATTTAAAACGAATTAACAAAGGCAGGTGGTCAAAAACTGAATGAAAAACTCAAAAAAGTTGCTTGTAATTTCTAGTCAAAATATTTAGTTTTCTTCATGGTAGACCTAAGCTTTTATAAATGCAAGCTGTCATTTCAAAACCACATTTTGATATAGCTTGTCAGTTTTTTTTAACTACTTCCCTCTCACTAAAGAAAAAAAAAGCCTCAGAACCAAAAACTGAATACCTTCCAAGCTGTAGAAAAATTGCAATTTCAGTTTGAAATTTAAACTTGCATTTTTATTTCTTCAAAAAGAGTCTGAGCTGATTTAATTGCGCATATGCAAGACAAATCGAGATAGCACGGGCTAGATTCTTTGAAGCATTTGGCTGCTCTTAACCTAGTTTTTAACCCAGCTTCCAACTCCAAAAGTGAGATGATCTTTCTTGCACTGCTAACTGACAGATAGTCCTACTCCATTCCACCAAACAGTGTTGAGCTTGTTGTCATTTTCATCCAAATTCAAGGTAGTGGTAGAAGCTCGGTTAATACTTAAGATCACTATCTAGATCATAGCAGTTGATGGCTGAAAGGTGGGAGGAGACTCAGATCTGCTAGACAAAAGGCATATGCTGCTTTTGACCTTGATAACACACAAGTAATAAGCACAGCTCCAGACAAGTCTTCATTCATACTGTCTCACGCTGCCATGGGTTTGTTCATGAGATGAGGCAGGAGCAGTGATTGGCTATTCAAAAAGAACAAAAGTACAAAGGAAAATGACACTGTTCTGAAGCAACTTCCTTGTATAGCTATAGCAGAACAACCTATTCTTAGACCAATCTCATTACTTTCTAAGACTACGTATAAAGGGCAAGTAACTGCTCTTAAGATCTCCTGTACTCATCTTTCTGCCTTTGCCCAGCAAGAAAGGATTTCCAGGGTTTTGACATGGAGCTGTTCAGGCCTCCTCTTGTGCTTTAGAATAATGAGTCCTGCCCACTGAAACTGCACAAGGGACACTGCAGCAGTAAAGGTTTTAAAAAACAGCATGGAAAATACCTACTCAAAATGATATTTCTGACTGATAGAGACAGGGGAATGAAAAGTTGACTTTTCAGGTCACCTTCAATTCACTTCTCTTGTAGCTGTATGGATATTCTGTTCACTTACAGCCTTACAACACTTTTCATGCAAGGATCACTGCACACTTTACAAAAGTAATTAATTCTCATACCATTGCTTTAAGTAGGAGGGAAAAAAATTGGAACAAGGAACAGAGCCCACATTGTCTAATTGCCTGTCTGCTGCTCTTACTGCTGCAGTGCATTCACTGGGGTGACTGCAGGAGAGGAAGCAGATATTTGTTATTTGGGGAAGAGTTGCTTTGGGACGTAGCTAAGTGAACCTCTTTGATGAGCATTAGTGCATGTAACAGACAGTCATCTGTAGATAGGTTTTGGTGATCTCATGTTTTTTCACAGCTTGTTTCCTGAAATATTCCCACGTCTCAATAAACAATCATCAGATTCAAAAATGCCCCTGAGAACATCAGTATGAAGGAGAGACAGCCACTGGCAGAGGCTAAGAAAGGACTAGAGGGGATATCCCTGAAGGGGCACTTAGCCTAATGGATTCTATGTGTGAGGGGTATATGACATACCAGCGATTCCCACCAGATCTTTGCTGGAAATGTCCGACAGGATGCCAAGCTGCAATGCAGAAGTGGTGAATCCTGGGTCGAAAGTGACTTTGAGAACCAAAGGAACTATCTTTAAATGCAGGTACTGTCAATCTTATAAGCAAAAAAAACCCTACCACTCATTCTGCATCCAGATTCTGGAGCTGCACTATCTGCAAAGGGGCACAGATGTCTCAGAAGTGCTCTTCTTCCTTGTGAGACTGCATGGCTGTCTGGAGTACCTGATAGCTCATGAAAAACACAGGCAAAGGGGTGTCCAAAACTGGCCAGTATTCAAGAGGCCAAGAATGAGGGTCATAAATTCTCTCACGTTTTTTTTTTCTGGTAGCCAAGCTTGATCCTCACATATTGGCACTGCCACAGTGTTACAGTCTTTCTCCCACCACATGCCAGATGCAGAGGTGTTGATAGATCACTGCACACAGATGAGGTCAACCAACCCTTTCTGTCTGCAATTTTGGTAGCTATAAGGGAGGGAGGATTCCTGTTCAGTATATAAGGCCCATATACATGACCTACTCCCAGGTTGCACTACAGCATGCAAGCTGCTCCTGGTACACATACCTTCCTCTAGTACATGGCCTGAAAAAAAAGCACCTTGATCTGTAACCACTGTGCACATAGCTGGGGGGAACTCTCAGAAGTCCACTGCATGATTTTTTTCTCCCCCCCGGGCTGACAGGGAAATGTGACAAGTTTGAGAAGATATGGACTGTGAGGACTGCCTGACTCCACAGTAAAGCTATAACACCGCAGGAGTTTCTTTTTTTCTTGCTTTCTACTTGCTCGTCCTGGCTGCTATGGGAGCAGGCACGGGAAATGAATGAAGGCAGCACTTTGTGCTTCCAGCACTTGTCAGTCTTGGCCTGGCATCAAAGATTAAAGAATCAATTTTTACAGCTGCACCGTTCTTTTAACAGTAATTTCAGCACAGGCTGTATAGCTCTGAGGTGCTGGGCTGGATGAGTAGTGCTGAACTAACCTGAAACCCACTGAATCCAGATGACATCATATCTTTGTGGGGCTGGAGTGAATTCCTGGAGGCTTTTGCAATAATACATTTCTACTCTGTCCTCCTCGCCCTGCAGGTAGTTCGGGACCTCAGCCAGGAAATTTTCCATCATATCCACCAGTTCCACACTCTTGAAAATTGGTAACAGGACATGCTTGCTGATCCGACCTATCCCAGAGCCACAGTCCAGGGCGCGGTTGGTGCCAGCTTTCCCCACCCCCTGTGAAACACAAGAAAATCATTTGAAATCTGAAAAATACTACCTGAAAGATCACAGCAACTGTGTTACCAGCTACAGCCTTTTGTCCACCAAGGCTAGTATCTTGTCTCTTTACCAGTTCAGGGCAGTTAGAAGACTGGTGAGAACTTTGGACACTGTCAATACACCTCTGGATAGCTATTAAACAGCTATGCTGCATTCCCAGATAACATCTAGATTCCTTTTTTGCTCCATAATTACTTTCCCCAGCTGGGAGTGGAATCCAGTGACCTGCAGAACCTCACGCTGAGTGTCCAAGCCAGTAAGAGGAGTGAAGACAAACCTCCCTTCGTGCTCCAGCTGGCACACTCTATCCCACCCCATAAGCTGACATTGTCTGCACCAGGTTCTCCTTCACACCCAGCCCCCCAGATCTCCAGCAGCCACCACTTATTTGGAGCTGCAAAACACGAAGGCTAAAGTTGATGGGATTTCTTTATTGCAGCCCTGCATTTACTGCTGTTTTTGCCTGATATAAGAGAAAATATTTCACAAATTCCTAGCTCTCTCAGAAGAGCCACTGGTCTTCATAAAGTCCTGGCAACAACATTGGTCATGTATTCATATCTCACAGTTAACTGCATGACTAGGTCAGTCTTATTAAATTCTGAACCCAGTAAAGGCCTAACAAAAGAATAAGCATATACCAAAACACTACACCCAAGAAATATAACTTGTGGAGCACAGAATATCTAAGCTGTCCATGGACATCTCTGCAAAGCATCCTTGTGATCTGAGTGCAGTTCTCAAAACAAGTTATTTGAACAAAGATCTTGGAGATTTAGCTCGCTTATGACAACACAAAAGTTTGCACTGGAGCATATTCAGAATTTCTTCTTTAAACATGGAAACAAGAAAGATGACTGAGTAGATTTTGCTTAACTGCTCTTTTTTTTATTCCTAAATATCATCTCTGGATAGAGATCAGACAAGAAAAATTGTGGCACAAAAGATACGTCTGTGAGAAAATAATGAGTTACTGTAAAAGGATCTTCATAATGAAAGCTGTATTTCACTCCTAAAGCTTCCATTCTAGCTATAAAAAGGCCCTTAAGAGCGTGCTGCTGTTGTGTAAAACAGAAATTATAAGTCTGTACAGGCACTGGCTGTGGAATTGGAGCTCCCCTGGCCAAAGTTATCTGTTAAACAAATATATTAAAAGCAAATGTAAACAGCTTTTCCCTGTCCCTGGAAGTGAGAGTTGAAGCAAAACCTACGGGCCAAAGTCCCTGCTGCAGTTTCACTGCTTTTAAATGAAATAAGTCCAGGAATAGTCTAGCTCTTTCTGTTTTCTGGGAGACCCCCCCCATGTAATGACTAAGCATAAATCACATAACTCACTGCTTTTTTGGCCTTGCTTCAGTGGGTAATTCAGTAGATTATTAAGGTCAAAGGACAGTGCTGTCAATGACATGACTATGAATAGCTCAGCTGAACATCTACAGTTACACGGAGTAACTGTAGAAAGAGCACAAGGACCTGAAAGGCCCTCACCAGCCTCTGGAGCTGCTGGTCCCAATTTGTATACCTAGGAAGATTAATCTCCTGATACGTGCAAGAGTCCACAAGCCTTCAACCCTATTGGACTCTGGAGACGACCTGTTTGTAGTTAGCCAGAAAACGTGAGCTATTCTTCATTCACAGGCTGCACTCAGGAGCACGTGGCTTTCACTGAGGACCAGACTAAGCTGTAACACAGAGTTCATGAAAAGAGAAGGAACTGTGTCTCAGACCTTTACAAGGTTAATTTCCATACTATTTGATGGCAGATAAATACAGGCTGATGCTGATGTGATTAAGTAAAACAGTTCAAGAAAGCTAGTGAAAAAGCAGGAATTGTGTACCAAAAAGCTAGAAAAATTAGCCTAAAAGCCATACAACTTCTCTGACTTTGATACCTGTGTTTCAGAGAGCCTATAATCAGAGTACCTTACCAAAAATTGGGAATTCATCTCCCATGAGATGTGTCACAGCAAGGACCTGTGATGACACATCTCTGCTTGCCATCAAGAAGGAAAGGAAACAACCACAGGAGTTGAGGCTCAATCCCACGCTTCACTGACAAAGAGGAAGAGTACCAGGCAGTCAGATGAGAAGCCCTGCAAAGCACCACAGCTCTGTTTGCACTGAAAATGTTGACATAATTCCACGTTCAGCTAATATATTTTCAGTTTGGGAGTGCTCAGAGCTCTGACAGGGTATTAACATTTTCTTTGGAAGGCAATCATTTTCCCAAAAGCCTAATTGGAGTTGAAAACTGGACTTCTTACTTAAAGAAATAGTGTAAGTGAAAATTTTAAGTCAGAGCAGCTTCAAAATTAAAGATTAACTGCTTCCCTGCTTACATGCTTCATGTTACTCTGAATCACTGTCATTGAGGACATGTACACACCCAAATGTTCTGCTCTGGAACTGAATAGGGCACTCACAAAAGTTCACTAGGTATAAAAGATCAGTGCCATATGTTTTTGATGCTACTTCAGGTCTTGGAAGGGCAGGAAGGCAGTATAGGTATGAAGGGAAAACAAAGAAATCACACTTCAATAAATAGTTAAAAAACAGTACTTTTTTCTAAATCATTCATATAAATATCAGGCTTTGAACAAAATCTGTTCCATCTCCCTGATCAAACAAGAAAAATCACTTTCCCGAAGCTTTTCATTCACCACAACCACAATTAGACAGCCAAACCAAGAGCAAGACAGGGCAGAAAGGAAGACAGGTTTTGGGGGGTAGAAAGGGAGCTGTAAGGACAATACAATCCCCATCTGTACTATTTCACGCACCTGTAGATCATGAATGTTCCTGAATTAATGGATCTTTGTTTCTGTTTTTAAAGATCAGCTCTGGATTAGGCACTTGAAAACACAGTGTCTGTATGGACATCAAAGCTTGAATTGGCATGAATACATTGCCATAAATATGCAGTGGTATAGCTCTGCTGATAACCCTTCGAGTATGACTGCATCGAAGACAACCTATAGCTTGTCTATATAGCACTGCTGGCTCACGTTCCAACTCAAATGTTGCTCTTGGTTTGAGTTCTGCCCACACACACATAAAACCTCTTAACTTGAGCACAGTGGCACTTTTAACTCAGTTTGACTCGCCTGGGCAGGAGACAGGTTAAAATATAAGTGAAGTCCTTAGTTTTCTACTGCCTTTCTGTAATTCCTTCCATGCACCCAGGCAAGATAAATGCTCCCATGGTAAGGAAATCTGTAGCTCAGTTTACAGTGGTGCTAAAAACCATGTTAAGAAATGCCATACACGAAGGTATGCAACATCAGTCATGGAAGGGAAATGTCACTGTGTGGCATTTCCACACCAGCCAAACTAACTGAAGGGTAATTTGAGTGGAACTGGGCAACTTTTTTTTTTTTAAGGAGCACTAGTTTTGCCAGAAAAAAAAAAGGCTTTGGGAAGATAATTCTGTGATATCGATACCTCGAGTCAGTTTTAGCCAAGAAACATGGGAAAGAATGTTGAAAACGTTGAGATATTTCTTTTTGACTGCAGTCAAGGAAAAAATAACTTGTCAACTTCTCATTTCTACACAGCATTTTTCATTTTGGAACTGACATATCTTAAGAAAACAGGAAAAAAATGAGGGTGAAACAATCAAAAACCTCAATTAAACGTTCAGTTGATCTGAGACTCATTTGCTTTCCTGATTTTGTTAAACTTTTTTTTAATAAGCATAGCTTATGTTTGGGTCAACAAATTGTTTTCTTTTCCTTTGATTGTCATATTGGTAAAAAAATATTCAGAGATGTAAACTTGGGTAAACGTGGCTCAGATTAGCTGTACAATAAGGTCACTACTACAGAATGCCTGTAAATATCTTTATCTGATCAAGTAGGATTCAAATTGCAGCGGTAAGGAAGGAAAATAAACCATAAGTAACACAACTAATTGACTGTATCTTGAGAGAGGACAGGCTGTAATAAACTACATCAGACTTAGCAAAACATGCAGATTCCTTTCTCTTATTTTCTTCCTTGTTTGATCTCAGCCATTCAGAATATCCTTTCTATCCCTGGCTAATAATAAGAGTAGAAGCTCTGCTCTGGAGTCTTTTGTACCTGTCATCGTACCTGATGCATTGGGTATGATTTCTCTTTGGCATGCAAAACTCTGCTACAGACTGTACTTCTTTCCTTTTTGGGTCTTGGAGATGAGAAAGCTTAACAGTGTGATATAAACTCGCTGTTCAGGAAACTGAATCTGTATGATATCGAGG
>PPHD01023976.1:0-12282 GCA_002909625.1 Bambusicola thoracicus
CTATATCCTATGCATATATATATACAGTAGAAAATATTTGAGGAATAGAAAGACAATTTAAAAACAATCTAGCTGCATATATTTCCAATTTCCCTCAGTACAAGATAGTCCTTAAATAAGTACACATGCTTCTGAATGTATAACTGAAAAAAGTTAATTTGAAAAGCTTACTGGTTGGAGAAAAACACAGAATAACAATTTCTATTTGTCTCTTATTATTTGAACTGAATTTGAATGAAGCAGTTCTCTTGTCAGTATTTATTTATACTGTGCCCAAAGGTGTGTTATCTGTTTTCCAATTGCTTGTCAATATGTTTATCTGTTAAAAAATCAGCCTTTTCACCATTAAATCTGCTGTTGCTTATAGATTTCATATATTAAAGGGTTTAGTTTTACTGTTGCTTGTATATTTTTCAGAAGAAAAACAAAGCGGCCATCTTGTACTGCTGTAACCACTTGACTGTCTTCTTCAATATAAATGTAAAGTATTTTTAATAAAACATATTTTATAGGTGGTTTGAATCACAAGGGATCAACAGGCAGTTCATTGTTATGCCTGAGAAGATGTAAATAGTACACATTGATTTTATCTTCTGCAGTAATAACTGCAGTAAAAATTCTTGATTGTTAAAAGCTAGGGTACTAAAAGGGAAAGGGGAAAAAAAGAAAAAAGAAATAAAAAGGAAGAATGAAAGGAAGGAGGAAAGAAAGAAAGAGAAAAAAGACAGATGAAGAAAGAAAGAAAACAAAGTGTAAAAACAAGTTATAGATTTTTTTCCTTGCTTCTTGCATTAAACACATTTCACCATCCAAAGAAGTTTTGCTTCTACTTTACCTGTTCACAAAAATCATGTCTAATGGCTTCTATAGACTCAGATGACAAATGTGAGACTGCATTCCTAAACAAGCAGTGCACACTGCAAGAGGAAGTAGAGAACCTCGATCAAGCAGTGACTGAGGACGAGGTAGGTGCAGAGAAACAAAAGAAAAAAAGCAGAAGCTGATGAAAAGCAGTGAAATCTCAAGGAAGTAACACTTGCATCCATCGGAGGGCGGAGTTTGTGTTGAAAGAAAGGAGAATACCTTCAGAAATGCCCTTGATAAATGGATCCCCATGTTTTAGCTAAAGCCATAAAGTATATTCTTCAGTGAAAAGTGTTGAGGGGGCAGCTGAAACTGCAAAATATTCCCAGTCTTGCTCACAAAATATGTATTTTCAGAATCAAACACAGAAGGTTCAGAATGTTATATGCCTTTTTGTATTAGCAAGTGGTATCTGCAATTAGATTTACCTCTAAACTACATAAAATAGTTTCATAGATTTTTTGAAGGATTACCTGACAAAATCCAAATGGATAACAAAGCCAGCTTTTGCAGGGAGCTAGATGTCACATAGCTCTGCATTCCAGAAACTGATCTAATAGAAGTTATTCATCTCAGGCATAATATAAGCTGTGGAAGCTGATAATCACGCCACAGAATTAGATGCTAGGGTTACAGCTGCTGATCTTTAACTGTCAAAGTTTGCAAATATTGGTCTTTGTCTACAGTACCACCTAGTGTTAAAAACTCTTATCTCTGAGCTGAAAAGAACCGGATTGAACTCCATCCATTTTCTTTCATCTCCTTCGTCCAAAACAACACCGAAATATGCAGGAAGAATGCCAGGAAGGCCTTCTGTGATGGCAAGCCTAAGGAGGTGTGCCGTTCACACTTCTGTTTACTTAACAGAAACAGAATTCGGGGTCTGAAAGGACTTTGCAGTTCTGGTACATCTGACAAAAATCCCCCCAGTATTATGCATAACTGTAAGTACCATCATATAAAGCAGCAGAAATGTTGTCAGGCTTCTTCACATCAGGAAGTTACTGCACAGTGAGCAAGGCTGCATTTGTGGGCAAGCCCTAAAATGGGATTCCATAACCTGCAGAGAAGGGATGCTCTGCGTTTTACACCAACAGTCCTTGTGAAGAACAGAACAGAGTCAACAGCATGCTGAAAATCCATGTTCCTGCTCCCTATGTGTTAATTTGCCCAAATACTTTTTTTTTTTTTTTTTCCCCCAAAATATTCTCCGAGAGATCCCAGACTGCTGAGGGAGGTGACCATGCAAAGAGCTTGCCTCCTGCCCATCCATCTGCCCAGGAAGCCTGAGTAAGATGGGCAGGAGAGACAGGCAGCCGAGGAGACCAAGCGCCCATGTTCTTGCCCAGGTGGTTAAGCAGCAGCCTCACATCCCTGGGACAGGAGGAGCACGACTTGCTGGTCACCATGCTAGTCATGGAACTCCTGAGTCTGGCACCTTGGAGCCAGGCAGGTGGGCAAGGTGCCAGGTGGCACTTAATCCAATTTAAGCATAGCATGTCCTTTTTGGACATGCCCCCACAAGTCCTTTCTAGCAGAAAAAGGATTTGCTCCCAGAATTCCTTACCAGCTCCGTCTGGGGCTCTCCGAAATACAGTATCTAGTATCTAGTTCATAAAGTGATAGTAGGCACAGAAAGCTCACCACATGCATTCAAATTAAGCAAGAACAGATACAGCAAATGTGAAAGGATACACAGCAGGCACATTTACTAAACCAGAATGGAGTGTGACTACTGTGAACTCCCTGGAGATTCAGCCAGCCTAAGCACATACGCCTCTTGTTACAACTCCTGTGACTAATGAGTAACTGCCAAGGCAGCTCCATGTATATTTTATGGATTTACTTATAAATTTAATACAAGAGTGGGCCAGAGGAATGAGATAAAGATTAAATATACAGCAAAAATTTGTAGCAACATCAGCTAATTGCGTAGCTGAGGCAGGAGGTGTTAATTACAATTATAGATGAGGCAGCTAGTAATTCACATTAGTGAGCATAGAGCAATTATCAACCTGCTGGTTTTCTTGCTACTCATAATATACGTGTTTTCCCATTTCTGAAGGAACATAATAGCTGTATTGGACAATGTAACTGAACAGTAATGGATATAATGCCTATTTAGGTAACCTACAGCTGTGATGTTCAGTATTATCACAAAGATATTTTGTTTCATTTGGAATAAGTCACTATCCAGAGAGCATTTCTACTGCTAGACTTGAGTAGAAAAAAGACATCACGGACATTTCACAGATGGACAGACACACTTCGTTTCTAGCATTAAGATTTACAAACACAAATTAACCTTGGCTCTGGACCTGAGGCGAAAGTACTGTTTAAATTATGCACCAGTAAGAAATTAAATCTTAGAGTATCAGCATCAGTGCATCTCTTTTGAAGTGATAAATTGGAAGAATTTCACTGACATTCAACTGGAGAAATACAGTCTCCAATCTTGGCAAATGTATTATTCCTGTAAGCTTCCAGCTGGTTTAACGTGGCTCACCCAAGAGAGACCATCCCATCATCCTGGTGGCAGCAGGGACAAGGCGTCTTGAAAGAAGGTATTAAAGACAAGGTGACCTTTTCAGGATTAGGACTCAAGAGGACATAGTGCTTGCAAATCATACCTATGTTCTTCACCATGTATCAGCTCCAATGATGAGGTAGTGGATGATGTGTCACTGCACCGCTTCTCAGGGGAGGGAAGAATGCTGGTTTAGCCCACAAAGCCTGTAGGCAGAAGGTTGTTCAAAATTATGCTCCACTGACAGAAAAGAAAGGTGCTTTTCAGTTTTCCTGATATTTTACTCTACCAATGCTTGGTGCTTTGTACTATGTACACTATAATACAGCAAAAATCCCTTTCAGTCAAATGGGAGTTCCTGAAAATAGTCTTTAGGATGATCTCTGCATGTTTGTACTGACAGGATGCTCCACTGCAGTTCCTGGCTGTGCCTTGCTATTGATCACTCAGGCCTCAAATAAATGTTAAGAAACACTATTGATTTTCTACTGAAGCAGTATATGGTCACATTTTGTCCACACTTTCCATATGTTCCTGCCATTAGTTCAGTCACATTAAAATTCAATATAAGGATATCAATTAACTATGCAATTATTGTCTCAAAAACAGCATCTCTCTGGACAGATGCTTACCAAATCATGGATACAAATGGGATATTACAACAAAGGTACAGATCTTCTGATTGTTTAAGTACAACTGAAGCTTAATTCAATGTTGTAGGGGTATCAAGAGAAAAGGAAATCCCTCATAGGTTAATGTACAAAACAAAATTTTGCAATATTAGGAACAGCATTTTCTTACTATTTATTGCCTTCAAATATTTGTAGACTTCAACGGAAGGAATAATGACTAGAACCAGGTAAATATTTCGAACAAATTCTATGAGTATTTACTCAAATTTTAAAAGAAATTTGTTTTGAGTTGCGTTTGCACCATTTCTTTGTTTCATTTCTGGATTATATTCAGTAAAACCACCTGCCCAGTAGAAGATTAATGTATTACATAAGTCAACATAGCTGCTATTTTGAGAGCTAAGAGGAGATATAAAGGGAGCATGCACTTCACTCTTTCTATGCAGCAATAAATACACCTAAAAATATGATATATCTATGTGTGCTTCTTCCTGTAAGTACATATAGGCTATCACTCTGTCTTAATGTGGGATTTTTTGATCGGCATGATTGAAAGGAACTGATCAAGCAGTTCTGAAAGTATGTCTCATCCTGGACTTCGTAGGTCCTGAACATTCTGACAGTAGAATGAGAGCCACATTAATGCCATAAACTGATAAATAAATTGTAATCATGGAAAAGTGTTAAATATCCAACAAGATTTTGATACCAAAATAATTTTCTGGACTCATTTGTCAGCTTGAGGAATGATGTAGACGCTGTGTGTGCTTTACTCTCAATAAATTTCCAGATGAGACAGTTGCATTTTCGAGTCTAAATGCATGTTTCCATCACCCTTGTGCTAAAAATCTCAGAACCACCACGATGCTATTGGGACTCAGTTGAAGTCAGAGCAGAGGGTTGCAAATGGATTAAATACCATTTTACTGGAGAATAACAAACACAAAGAAGTTGTGTCGGTCTTAGATGCCCTAAGCTAACTCAAGCAATAAAGACAATTCCTAAGTTTAGAGAAACATGAGAATTGTCTTGATTGGCCATAGGAAATTTCTCTCTCATTTCGTACTCCTCTCTCCCAGATGATGTCGCACAGTAGTTTTCACCCTTTTTCAAGTCTGCACCCCCAGAGCACACTCAGCATCACTCATGGCACAGTTCTGGCAGCGGTGAGTCCCTGTGGGAGCCGGCTTTGATTTGACATGGGGCACCTGTTGATCTTTGCTCACAGCTGCCAACCCTGTAGCACCACTGCTACCAAATTCTTGCCATTTAAACACATACACATAGTAAAAATGTAAAATAGATTTAAAAACATATATACAGGAGAAGATAATAGAAATTACAGTCCTGCAGAAGAATCAACTGGGGTTCACTTTCGTGCACTGCTGCACTGCAGTCACTAAACCATGCCACAACATGAGAGCCAGATATACTGTACCTTCAGTGGATTAAAATTAATACTTCTCTTCAACAGTCTTATTTAACTAAATCAAAAGACTATAAACAATTTCAGTAATAACAATGAATATCTAATGTATATGATTTTATCCACAGAAGCTCAGTGAGATCTTTCAAACAAAATTATTTCTATCACATGAAGATTTACACATACAGCAATACAGCAGGACTATCTTTGTAAGAATAAGATCTGTAGTAGTTTTGATCTTAAGCACAGATTCAATTTTTAAATGTTATCTGTTATGTATATCATAATTTAAATCTAATTTTAAAAATAGATGCAAATATAACCATTTGAATATGTGTTGTATATGTATTTTGTGAACTAATTGTCATCACTACTTCAATTTGCAAGACATGCATTTCACCTATGCATGCCCAAAGCCTGTTTTAGAGGGGTTCATAGAGGACTGAACATTGGTTTCCAGTAACATCTTTGTAGAACTACCTTTTTGTCCAAACAATATGTTTCTTTTCAGCTCAGACTTGCTTCCTTGCTCCAGATGTTGTTGTCCGCTAATTAATGCCAATTCTTCCCAACTGAGGATGTGGCCCTAAATAGAGCTTTTAAAACCACTGCACTCAGACAAAGCAGGTACTTGGAAAGGAATAGCCCAAGAACCACAAGTTCGATACATAATTTTAATGCCATCCTGGGGCATTCTCTTTACTAGACATTCAAATAGCTACTAACTAGACCATTTAATGAGTTCTTAGTTCTGCCATCTATCACAAACTCTTTGAGGAACTCCTGGAGCAAAAATGCTGTTAATTGACTTTTTTAATGGAGCCATTAAAGAAAAGACAGTTCTCCAGCAATGCACTATGGACAAATACCTAAAATTTTTCAATTACATCTGGTACTGTGATTTACTTGAAGAAATTCTAGACATAAATTCCAGAGCAAGTGTAGGTGTCATCAGAAGGGGGCATGTGAGAGGCAGGAAAGTGCAGGGTCACTGGGGACTTTTCTCTGAGTCATAACACACGGATATCTTTCACTTGTGAACATCACATAAAAAGTGTCAAAATTATCATTGCTTTTTTAAATCACTGTTGCTTTTTCTGGGAGTTTGGAAGACATCCATTATTAACAATAGCTCCAGTATAATTCTCACTCTGTGACAGCACAGATGACTCCAATCTGCTGGAGATACTCATAATTTTCATTTTATTTATCTAGGCAGAGTTGCAATTGACTTGGCTTTGCCAAATGCTATAAAAAGAAGTAGTCCAACAGGAAAAACCTATACCATACCTGAGGAGTGATTTGGAGCAGCTGAAACACCGAGGACAGCCCACTTCCAGATGGGAACTGCCTCACTGTGCTAGGAAAACATGGCCTGAGGTGTTAAGTTCAACACTAGATTGGTGTTAGGTAACCTCTTCTAATTCTAACTCCTTTTTCAATTCAGTTCATTTCTCATTTCATTTTGGTATGGCTCACATTTCGCCATCACAAAGACATCTGTAGAAGACTGAAATCATGCTCTATGTGAATATGAAGCAGAAAAATATCATACAAGAAATGGGCCATAAAATAATTGTAGTTCTCTGAAATCATTCTGACTTCTGATAAGATTAATCCTGTTCATTCAAATCACTCACTCAAACCAGAAGTTATATCATAGAAGATACAAAGAAGAGACAAATTCATTTTGGCCAGAAACCTATATAAATATAAGAAGACCATATAGAATATTTTTCCTATATATGCATAAAATCTTTTGACATTCTGAATGCTGAAAGATTTCAAAGATGTCAACAGGAAAAAAAAACTAATCACAAGACAGTAAAGGAGGTAATTTTAAGATTTTTGTTTGTTTGTTTTAATCATGCTTATACATATTTTCTCGTTGCAAAATACAGCACATACGCTTACTAACAGACTTCTGGAATCCTCAGTGGCTGAAGTTACAACTGTATCTCAGTAGTAATCCTGCCCAGAAGATCACAGTACATTGATCACTGTTAGTGTTCCAAGTAGGGGTTAACCTGAGTGGTGTAAACTCATGCTGTGCACTGCTATCCAGCATGAACAGCTTGGCTTTCTGGCCTGCGTCATGCTGCACGTCTCCACCGGCCATGGGATAAACTCGGCTAACTTGTGGTACCAGAGGAGCCTGCAAACAGCACCCCCTCAGTACTAGCTATTACACCACCTGCATGACCTTGCCCTTACCTAAAAGTGCAGCAATAAATTCTCATACAAACAGCATTTTGGTCTGACTGTAGAAATCATGAAGAGAATAGTTGCCCTTTAAGGAAACCCTATAAAAGCTCAAAAGTTAAAAACAAGGGGAGATTTAGGCTGAATATAAGAATAATTTTTTTTTATAAGAATAAATTTTTTTATAATAAGTGTTGTGAGGCATTGGAGCAGGTTGCCCAGAAAGATGGTGGATGCCCCCTCCCTGGAGACACTAAAGGCCAGGCTGGATGGGGTTTTGAGCAACCTAGTCTAGGAGGTGTTCCTGCCTACAGCAGGGGGGCTGAAACTAGATGATCTTAAATGTCTCTTCCAACCAAAATCATTCTATGATTCTATGATTAGATTATCTATGTAGGTCACTCTGAAAGTAATTCCCCCTGTATTTTTTCCCACGGAAACTACAACAGATACAAGGAGCAGAGTAACACTGTTTGGTAGAGCAAATTCTCAGCTACAAAACACTATTCTTCAACATAGTCCCCACTGTTAGCTATGCATTTTTGTCAGTGATGAACATGATAGTGCATGCTGCATTCATAAAGATCTACACCTGCAGTGGTGACCCACTGTCGCTGTCTCCACTGCTGAAACACACCACCTACCACCTCACTGTGCTCACATCCACTGCTTGCTCTCCATAAACATTTAGCAAGTGTCAGTGAATGTCAATGAATGTCATTTTTTCCACATGGAAGAATTCCATGCCACAACTTTGTTTCATACACGAGTCCTTGTCAGACCCCATTTTGTCAGGCTGCCCCTCTGCTACCATTTGCCACATGTCAACAAAATGCTATGCTACCTACATCCACTTTTGATGTTATGGGCCAACACAATAAAATAGGAGGCATTATTTTCAGAGCAGACCTTGTATATTTCCCTTTCTCTTTATAGTGTGAGCTCCAACAAATGGCATTTAAGGGATACTTTACAAACTCTGAATGCCTTTCTTTCCTGGGCCATAATACATCAGCAGCTCCTGGTGGAAAAAAAAAAAAAAAAAAACCTTATCTTCTTTCTATAGCCTGCCCTAGGATTATTTTTTTTCATTTTTTTATGTTTAGGGGGTTTCATTTCACTTCATTTTTCAAACCTCTTAACAATTTAACAGAAATAAGTTACCGGCATAAGTGAGGTGTTAAAGGATCCAGTGGTCATCATTGTTTTCTGAGCATCCGAACTTCAGTTTTGCCAGCAGTAGGAAATAGAAATGTCATTTTGTTTTAAATCCTTGGCATTTAGGATCACAGCATGTCCAATTGCTGGCAGAAAGACAGGCAACTGAAAAGCCCTGACACACCGTAGTACAGGCATCCATCATTATGTCACCTTTTCCTTTCACCTTTTATTAAAAACTAAATTAGAAGACCGACTTCAATGTTATCAAATTCAGACAAAAACTAACCTCTGGGCACAGACCTCACATGCAAATTTTGAAGCTGAAAGAACAAATTCTAAGGATTTATTAGGACAAGACTTGGAAGATGGCTTATAATGAAAAGCTACTACCTGTCTTCAGTAAGTGACAGTGGTGTGAAGCATTATTAACAGCTCTATTTTTACTAGGTGAAAAAATAGATGAAAAAGGAAAGGTGCCGGAAGTTTAAAATTAAAGCTAATATGAGTCTTGTGGCTAAGAGAGCTCTCTGGGAAATTTCACTCCAAAAGTTTAGAAGTTGTAGTTAAAAGTGGCTGCTAATATAGGCATAATTTTCATATAAGAGAGGCTGATAGAAAAGGTCTAAAGTAAAATAAATATTCCATTTTTCTGGAACTTACCATTCTCACTATTAATAACCATTCAGATGCAGAGCACAGGCACTGCTGAAGATTTAAGTCCTCAGCTGAGCATACAGAGGAGCACAAACTCTACGCCTCAGGTTCTTCCCTTTTCTTCTCTCCTAGTTCATGGGAAAAAGAAAAAATAGATCTACCCTGGACCACTTCTAGTAGTAGACTATTAGCCCTTGATGTACTTGCTCAATCATTTCAAGTAGGGATCTGCAGGCAGAAATAAGTCCATGATTACGTGAGACAGAGCTCCTGTCCCTACCACTGTGCTTGTGATATCGACACAAAGCTCATGCCCATTAGTGTAAGTCTAATAGTCTGACATGGGTATTTTTACAAAATGTCACTGAAAGCAGTGCAACTTTATTTTCTGATTTGTTGTATTTCCTTATAGAAAAGTCAGACTGTGACATAAAATATTCAGAGAAGCTCAGAAATTATTTTAATCCACCATTGGTGTTCGGCTGGGGGACATTTTTTTTTACAGAACTTTTGTTGTTGTTAAAAATAATTTTAAAAGTTATGAATCAAAACACTCCCAACTCTTTTCTGAAGCCCCTCAAAAGATGTGAGAGAGGAAATGACAGAACAGACAGCATCTCTGAGGCGTGCGATGTCTAGCCAAGGGAAAAACAGTGATCTAAACCAGTGATTGTGTTTGTCCTGGAAATGACAGCCATTACTCACTAGCAAAAAATCACTTTAGCTTACTAACAATAAAAGTTAATGGTAAAAAATGGGAAAATTATCTTTTCACTATGCTCCGTTTTCAAATAATTAAATAAACCTTTTGGAAACAAAAAGACAAAATCCTTTCCAGTAATATAAAGCCTGCATTTGTAGGCTCTTAGTTTTTTTTTTCAAACCTTGGAAGCATACAAAGTTTAACATCCCATGAAATACTAGAGCACAGAAAAAAACTGAAAGACAAAATCCGTGTCTGTCTTCATAACTCCCATCTCCTCCAGTGTAACTCATGCACTTAATATAGTAAAACTAATAGTGATTTCTTCTTCTGAAGGTAAAAATGACATCAAGAGAAAAGGCTTGCTATTGTCTTACAGCAACGTGAAATCATATGTAACTGTTCCATCTATAATCAATGGATTATAGATGTATGCTTAAACAGTATGCTTAAAGGAACTGTTCCTAGCATGTGGTGGTATGTATTATGCACAGTTCCTGTCCGTGTCTGGGATGCTATCAGTCAGATATGAGGGTTTTTTTTTCTAATGGCCTTTTTTTTTCTAAATTGAGCACATAAAGCAACCAAATTCACTGAGGACAATTTATATTGTCCTAGCTCTATCACAGAGAGCACTTCTAAAATAACCCATTTAGAAAGGTAATGTGCCCTACAGTACAAAGCAGATAATATGTAATGAATTTGAACTTTACAAAGCATTTTGCTAAATATCTCAAAATTTCTTTGTTAGACTACCTCAGCAAGATTAATCTTATTAGAAATCTGACTGCTTTCAGAACTGGCTGGAATTGCCATTGCTTGGTCACCACACAGTGAGATGCAGACTGTCATTTTAATCACGAGATGAACATCAGCTCTTCTGTATTTCCTATAAATATGACCTGAAGTTTCTAAGGGGGCTTCAACCATTGTTTCCCAAAGAGTGAACAGAGGATGTGTTCTCAGAAGGCTGATGACAGTGCAGAAGGATCTGTTACATGGCTTGTTGCTTGACCTGTTATGTATGGTACACAGCCTATTACAGCATACATCCAGATAATGTTTCAGGATAGATTTTTCTTGCTGAGGGCTGGTCTCCTTTATCATCTCTGTACCACTATATCTGTACTGGCACAACAGTGTTGGAAACCAGCCCTTTTCCAAGGTAGATAGAAAACTTATAAGTCTTGAAGAAAAACAGAAGATCTGTAGAGTCCAAAGTTAGTGCTAGGGCCTGGATATCCACGGCTCTTTTTATATTGGACTTGTCTTACTCTGGACTCATTGCCCCTGTGCCCATTTGTGCCTGGACTCTCTCTTGCAGTTTTTATTTCATCCAAAATCCAGTTTGTGTGTACTGAATTCACAATGTGAACTGAAGAAAGTACTTGGGAAAGGTCAGGAGTTTCACTTCAGAAGTTCAACTCCTGATCTGAACCAAGATGCTATTTTCTGTATGCCCAGAATGCAAAAGCAGTAGTCCTGCTCGTGTAAATTTACTTCTTCTCTAAGTGACATACAGTCCATTACAACCTTTCCTGCTCATACAAAGCCAACTAGCTCGTACTAGCAAGAGTGTGTCATAAATCTGGTATACAAGTAACACAAATAGTAAATAAATAAATATTATTTCTAAACAGGGGCAAAGATCTTTGCTTGTACACTGCTCTTGTAAAAATGATAGATTTATTCATCCTGCCATAGACAAGCAGAGTTGCTGACATTTAGTGCCATTTCTGTATTTTCGGAATTTATTAGCATTATATAAAATGCAGAATCAGCCATCCAATGCAGAAAAATTTTATTTGTTGGATGTTCGGGATAAAAAATGAATAGATAACACAAAACCTCCATATGTATGTGCATGTACATAATCCTTTAAGCCATGGTCTGCACAGAAACCGCCATTAATTTTAGAAATCATCCAATTATATTCCTCCACAAAGCTTCAAGAGTGTAAGAGTAAGCTCACATGTATATGGGAAAGATAAATGTACTCTTCTGCCTCACAGATATTGTTTATATTCACCAGTGCAGAGCCCATCATTTTTACATAATGCAATGCATTGTTATGACTTCTAAGTAAATAAATACTTAAAAAATAAATCAGAGA
>PPHD01023977.1:0-12282 GCA_002909625.1 Bambusicola thoracicus
AATTGGTTAGCACACAGAAAGCACACATCTTGCTCGTTAGCTATTGGTACAGCATTAAACATCGCACGACCCTTTTTTCTGTTCTTCACATTCCACTGTCTTGATCTCTTCCCAGGCTAGCTACCCCCTTATCTTAACTGAAGCCTCAGTTTTTCCTCCTGCTTTGACAGCTTCAAGGTCTCATAGCCTTGGTTGTGCACATAGCACTCAAGCTCCCTGATTCTTGTTCCCTGAGCCACCCTCCTATGCCTTTCTTAATCTTGCTTCCTACAATACTTTATCTATTAATTCTGAGTTCCCCTTCTTGAAGACTGATATATCTATTTCACTTTTCTCTCTTCTTCCCAAGGCTGGTTAGGTCAAAGATTTTCTGGTTTCTCTCCAACACAGTTTTCATATTTTTAAATCAAATAATCAGTGGTATAAATCATAGTCTCTCCTCTGTTTCCACTCTCTACCTTCTGTACTAGCATTACTGAAGACCTAGTTAAATATCATGTTTTCCAATATATTCCTTCAGACAGATGTTGGCAAAATCTGCAAGGTCCTGTGTTGTGGGATGATTCTGCTGATTACACAAGCATAACAAGAGCAAAAAACTTATTTCCTGTCTTATCTCCCTCGGCATCACCCTTGGCCTCCTCATTCCTCATATTGCCCAGTGACTTGCACAGCAATATCATCATACTATACATCTGCATCTTGAAGTAACAGTTATCAGCACTGCATTGGTCATTTGAAACATCTTAACAAAACCCACACCAATTTATTAAGTCAAATTAATATCAACCTCATTTAAGCAGAGACTTGCAAATCCTCTTCTTTTCCAGTGGTTTAAGGGTGCTGTCACTTATCTTTATGAATGATCTTTTGGTTCCAAAATTGAGGTGAAGAGCTTGAAGCAAGACTAATGCAAGACTAGCATAATTCGTGCTCTTCAGTATAAATTATGCATTCAAACCTGATTCTCATATGATGTGCAATTCCAAAACTATCTCTAATTTTCAGCATATACACCAATGGAATTGGAGATAACAAAATAGGACTTTAAAAAATCGCCTTTGTTTAATTTTCTACGTATAAGGTTGTAAATTATCTGAGATACTTATTTTTGGCAATAAGATATTCTATTCTGAGGCATGCCCTCCTTTATTTATTTATTTATTTTTAATCCTCACTGCTGTGCTGATGGAATATTTTTTTTCCTTTCAGTTCTAATAACCAACTTCACTGAAAACAGCACCAGTCTGCAGTAGAAAAGACTTCCATTGTTAGTTTTTTTGTAACTATATAACAGAAGTTTCTTATTTACTGCATGCATCTTCCATGTCAATTTAATCATAAAGTCTTCATGCAGTGAAATTTCTTTTGCCACTGAATGACTAAATACAATCTTCTTTCAGAACTAAAATTGGAACATTTTCAGTTAAATGAGGTTTCATCTAAATGCAGTATGTTTGACAAAGCAAAAATGTTTTCTGGGGAAAAATCTCTAAAATCAGTTTTACTGATATTACAAATGAGAAAAGGTATGAGGGAGCTACAAATGCCATATCACACTA
The DNA here is from genome assembly GCA_002909625.1 of Bambusicola thoracicus. Classification (NCBI taxonomy): domain Eukaryota; kingdom Metazoa; phylum Chordata; class Aves; order Galliformes; family Phasianidae; genus Bambusicola; species Bambusicola thoracicus. The sequence goes on from PPHD01023977.1 coordinate 1,563, forward strand.
AAGACTTCCATGATCTCTAGGACCTTCCACGTCTCTGCTCAGCCTATTTAAGAATGACTAGTGCTCTAAACCTTTATCACAAATCCAACAGTACAAAGAGTTGAATACATGCAGAAGAAAGGAATAAAACTCTAAAGCTGCTAGATTTAATCAGAAGTAAAAACGTGTTTAGCAGAAGAAATGATATCTTTCTCTACTAGCCTGCACCTTCCATTGTGACAGCTCCTTTCTTATCTCTACAAGTCCACTTCAGTCATACTAGATAAACTACAGTCCAGTGAAAATAAACCAGATAAACTAGAATCCAGTGAAAATTCTTGCTCAGGGCATCCAGGACTGAAACAATAAGGACTGAAAACCCTCAGACAGAAGCGTATGGGTGTGTTTCCTCAACTCTTACTCACAGACAAGTAAAATTAGTACCTACAGGACTCAAACTGCCAAATTTAGATACTAAAGAGCTCTATGCTGAATAAAGGTTCGTCCTGTAAGGCCACCATCATCTGCTAAACTCACCTTCTTAAGAGCATTGTGTTTTTCAGAAGCAAGGTATCTTAAATATTTTCCCTTGTTAATTTTGAGAGCATCTTTTTTTTTCTTTTTTTTTTTTTTTGACTTTCTAAGAGTTATGCAGACCCTCAGAAACTTTGGTGTTTGATTTATTCTTTTTATTTTAGCTACACACATTTTTTCTCACCTTTCACTCAACATGCTAGTACTGCAATCTATAAATCCACCTCATTTAAAATGTTTGCTTCTTTATGTGTACAGCAGGTTGTAATCTATCTTCACCACTAAGAGAAAGCAGCTCTTTTCTAGTGGAAATGCAACTAGTTTCCATGCAGAACTCACTGCTAGATAGGTGGCTTGTGGAATGTCAGCATCCAAACTAATACAGAAAGGAAAAAGAAATTACTCTTGTAGAGTTTTGCTTGGAATAGGAGGGTGGAAAAAAAATATGTCAGCATACAAGAAACCACTAAAAGCAAGCAGAAAACCATAGTGACAAATACAGAACTTGATTTTTATCCCAGTAGAGATTTATCACTGTAAGAGTCCTGTGACTTTGGCAAATTCTACTATAATGAGTTGTGTACACAACCTGCAGTAACTGACATAGAATAATATATTCCATCTGGTGGAGAAATCCCAGGGGGCTGACTTGAAACTTCCAAAAGCTTTCACATTTTTATAGTTTTTTCCTAATAGAGTGTTATGAAACTACTATTCAGTTCATTTTGTGAAGCACGCATTGCAATGGATAGTTGTAATTTGAAGATGAAACTCAAAAACACATAAAAGAATGTCAGTTCTACTTGAGTGTTATTTGTTATTCTTCTGTCTGTGTCTTTATGACTTACCACTCCACTCATTCTTGCTGTTCTCTTTATTATCTTTGCTATCATCTTTATACTTCTGTGACTTGTTTAATTCTTACAAATACACTGATGATGTCAGTGAGTTTGAATGTGCCTTGTCATCCTCGTTATCCTGACAGAAGAGCCTGATGCAACAGAACATGTAATGTACAATATGATTAACAGAATTAAAGGTAGAACTCAATTATTAAACTACAGAAAAAAAGAATTATGAGAAGGAAATAACTAAGGAGGTCCAAATCAGTGCAGAAGTCCACCTTGGTGCAAAAAAGAGCATCATATTTACTTTAAAGAATTGTGGGTTTTTTAGTTAGTTAGTTAGTTAGTTTGTATATCAGAAAATTCATGCTTCTTTTAGTTGTTCCTTTTAATTTTCTGGGTACTGTTCATGAGACATTTGATGACAATCAAGGAAACTATGACTGTGGAAGGACTTGGCCTTTCCTTTCCTGCAAAGATGGTCATGTTCTGAGCACACTACAGTAGTCACATCACAAACCCCAAAGTGCAGAACTAAGTCAAAAGCTGTTTTTCTTTTGAATTTCAAGTATTTTTTCCAAGATCCAGTCACTTATGATGTGTAAAGATCTATCTTCTACATTATGAGCTATTCATGCTCTTTTTATTACACGTACACAAATCTCAGGAACCTTAATTAATGTTGATGATATCCTCAGAATTATAAGGATATTCTTTTCTCAAGCTTTCAGTTCTGAAATTAAAAGGAAGCATTTTTCCTAACTTTAAAAGATACACCTCCTAAACAGCAACTTTTGAGCAAGCCAAGAAGATGCTGGGCATACATGGATACATAAACAGAATATCTTAAAAAAACCCTCAGTTTTCATGGAAGAGAAACATCATATTATGCACTTCCTGAACTAAGGTACACCTCTCCATTGAGGAAATTTTAACTTCCTTTCAGTCTACTTTCTGCCCAGAACAAGGCATTTGCTTAGTGAGACTGATACTCCTTTGCTGTTGCCAAGCATTTGTTTCACATTTCCTTACAGTCTCTTTTCACATCTGACAGAAGAAGCAGACAAGAAGAGTTGTTTCAAAGCAACATATATAGGTCAGGCCTGTAAAAGTGATTTAATTCATCCACAGAGTTTGCCATCATCTATAAAACATCCAGTTCCAAAAACCAATGAATAAAATATTTCACTCCAGAAATGCTGAAATGGAAGCTGATATGGTTCTTTTCAATTGCCATATCTTTATTGACATTATTATTTGTTTATTTGTTTGCTTGTTTTGTCTTTTTGCTTTTCAAGAGGATAAAATACCCTCATATACAGACTTGCATTCTAGTACTTCTACTTTCCAAGTAGCCTGTTAATTCTGGTAAGGACAACTTCACTGAGAAAAAACAGGTTTAAATTTTTGAAAGTTGTCAAGACTTTTCAGTCAGTTGAGCAATTAAGTTATCCAGCTAAATTCCTGGAAGGTTTGCAACAGGAGTAAATAATCAGAAAAATCAAATGAACGATGACTTACACCTGACTCTCCCTAGGGCAAAAAAAAAAAAAAAAGGAAACGATTGGTGAAGAAATAATATGTGGGGATGACTCTCAGAATGAGAATAAATTAGACAAGCTATAATAAGAATGCAACAAGATATTTTAAGAATAAAAGGAAAAGTGTTTTCATTTTCCTCTGTTACAAAGCAATCAAGCAGAAATAAAAAAAGATACAGGACAATATTTCAATCATTCCTCTGAGAGAATTGAAGCAATACAGCTCAAGTAAAGAAATGTATGCATGCTGTCTCAGACATGATTTTAGACAACAAAGTCCTCAACTACTTTATCCTCTTCAGCACTACTAGAAGTTAGACCATGATACAACAATATCTTCGCTCCATATGTCTTCTTCAGTCCAACACCACCTGATGTTGCAATATCAAGATACACTCAATAAAATCTGAAGTTTTAGGCCAGCAAGGGAAGCTGCACAGTTCTAATAAATAAGGATCTTGAGAATTAATGTTCTACTCTGTAAATACGCACATTTTTGAAGCAAAAACTTCATAAATGATACTATTTGTCACCTTTTCCTAAGCTTTATATACATGACAGAAATGCCAGGAAACAATACTGTCAAAAATGCTTTCACTGCCGAAAAGCACTCTGACCTCAACACAGTGCGACAAATCAAAATATAAGAAAGATCAAGAATGAGAGCATATACTGGGGGAAGATAGAAATTCCCTCGATGTCAGGTTTACAGCTATAAGAAGCAAGATGCAGAATCTTGAAGGTGACCTATACCTGTAGGCCTCTACTTTAAAACCTACTTTATTTCTGTTGAAACTGCATCAGGTACAACAAGCACAATAACACTACTTGACAGAGCAAATTCTCAGCTCAGAGATTCCTCAGAGGGGCCTGGACAGGTTGGAGAAGTCGTCCATGTGAACCTAATGAGGTTACACAAGGCCAAGTGTAAGGTGTTGCACTTTGGCTGGGGAAATCCCAGGTATTTACACAGACTGGGGGAAGAACTCCTTGAGAGCAGCTGTGCGGAGAAGGTCTTGGGGGTCCTGGTGGAGGAGAAGCTGGGAATGAGCCAGCAGTGTGTGTTTGCAGCCTGGAAGGCCAACTGTGTTCTGGGCTGCATTAAAAGAGGGGTGGCCAGCAGGGACAGGGAGGTGATTGTCCCCCTCTACTCAGCTCTTGTGAGGCTCCATGTGGAGTACTGTGTCCAGGCCTGGGACCCCCAGTACAAGAAAGATGCAGAGCTCTTGGAACGAGTCCAAAGGAAGGCCACTAAGATGATCAGAGGGCTGGAGCACCTCTCCTATGAAGAAAGGCCAAGGGAACCTTCTCTCTGGAGAAGAGAAAGTTCCCTGGAGACCTAGTTGTGGCCTTCCAGTATTTGAAGGGAGCATATAAACAGGAATGGGAATGACTCTTTACGTGGGTGGATAGTGATAGGACAATGGCTAATGGTTTTAAATTAAGACAGGAGTGTTTTAGGTTAGATATTAGGAGGAAACTTTTTACCCAAAGAGTGGTGACACACTGGAACAGGTTGCCCAGAGAGGTTGTGAATGCCCCATCCCTGGGTGCATTCAAGACCAGGCTGGATGTGGCTCTGGGCAGCCTTGTCTAGTGGTTGGCGACCCTGTCCACAGCAGGGTGATTGAAAGTAGGTGATCTTTAAGGTCCTTTTCAACACAGGTCATTCCATGATTCTACGCAACACTATTTTTCAACATAGTCACCACCCCTACCTATGCATTTTTAGCAGTGATGATCAGGAGCCTGTACACCACACTCTTAAAAATCTGCACACCTATCTGTAACACAGCTTCTCTTTCACATCACTGTCACCTCTGCTGAAATGCACCACCCACCAGTTCAGCGTCCCCACATCCACTGGTTGGTTTCCATAAACATTCAGCAAGTGTCAATGAATGTCAATAGGAACCATTTTTTTCTGCATAGAAGAATTCATTTCCACACTTAATATCTACTTTTATGTCAGACACCATTTTGTTAGACTTCCCCACTGCTGCCATTTGTTGCATGGCAATCAAAAGTAATGGAGCACTGGTAGGAAGGTACACCCTCTGCTGTCATATCACCAATATCCTCCTCTGATGTAGTGAGCCAGCATATAAAAATAGGAGGCATTGCTTTCATGGCAGCCCTCGTATTTTCAGTTAAAAAGAACATAATATACTGTAAATACGTAATTAAAGAGACAATTATATCAAGACTACTGCCATATTCTGTCCATGATGAAACTGTGCTTCAGCCACAATGACACATAAGAGCAGCATTTTTATACATTGTTGATTTTCAGGTTTATCACAGATGAAAACTTAAGTCAAAGCACAACATGAGAACTATTACAAATGACTAGGGTTATCATCTTTTGATACCTGTTATCTTGGCAAATTTTTGCCAGCCTCTAGGTACAGAGCACAACTATTTGAATCATAGAATCATAGAATGGTTTAGATTGGAAGGGACCTTTAAGATTATCTAGCTCCAGCTCCCCTGCTATAGGCAGGGACACCTCTCATTAGACCAGGTTGCTCAAAGCCCCATCCAGCCTGGCCTTGAATGCTTCCAGGGAAGGGATATCCGCAACATCTCTGGGCAACCTGTATCAACGTCTCACCACTCTCACAAGAAAGAATTTCTTCCTAATAGCCAGACTAAATCTGCCCTCTTCCATTTGAAAACCATTTCTCCTAGTCCTGTCTCTACGTGTCCTTATAAAAAGTCCCTCCTTAGCTTTCCTGTAGATCTCTTCAGGTACTGGAAGGCCTCTATAAGGTCTCTCAAGAACCTTCAGTTCTCTAGGCTGAAGAGGCCCAGCTCTCTCAGCCTGTTCTCACAGGGGAGATGTTCCAGCCCTCTGATCTTCTTTGTGGTGTTTTTGATGTTGCTTCTGCAGTACTTTCAGGGTAAAATCAGACTCTAGAGTGCCCTAAATATAATTACTGGTGAGACTCCATCATGTCTGTATGTGCCTAAACCAAACACTTTATGCATGAAATGAATGTTAATTAAAAAAAAAAGTTCTGAATTTTCAAATATCCATAGGCATAGAAAGCTATTTACTCAATAAATAAAATTGAAATCAGTCACATTTATTTGTATCATGTATCTTCAACAAATAGCAAGAGTTTATTCCTGCTGTCTGTACATAACATTAGTCACAGAGGTATTCACAAAGTGGCAGCCACTTATCAAGGGCAACCCTACACAACAATGGGAAAATCAAATGCCAACATCATTTGACTTATCTACGTCTGTTCTTCACACTCTTGGGGCTGGGGACTAAAAACAAATCCATATCCACCCACAGCACATCAGTTTGATTTTTCTGGCAAATTGAGCACCAAAGTAGAGGAAGATATGCTTTATGATTTCAGAATTTCTATTAAAATAGATAGTAACTGAAGAAATACTTCACCTACTCAAATTGTTTTCATGTTGTCATCTATATGATGCCCATGAAATTATTTAAAGCCTGGCACTAATGCTTTACAGTATGTCGTGATTTTGTGACTTTTGTTGTCAGTATGCCACATCATAACATCATGTAAAGCAGTGGGAGTTAAAGAGTTAATGTTCTGGTTCTGTGGAGTGCCTTTTTGGGTATTTGGTTCTCGGAGAGGAGGGGAGGAGTGGCATTTCCCCAAAGGACTTCACGCCCAGAGGAAGAAAGGTGGAACTCCTGTCGGGTCACAAGTCTGCCTTGCTCTCTCTGCCTTTGTTCACGGCAGAGAAGCACATGGTCCCCCTGCAGTCTACAGAGTAAGGTCTTGGTTTTGGACACTCTCTCTCACGTTTTTTTTTTTTTTTATTTGTTGGTCTCAATTCCAATTGTATTGTGTTGTACTGTGTTTTCTTGCATTCTGAGATCAAATTTAGTAAATATGATCTCAGATCGTTGCTGCTGCTTTGGCTTTTTTTAGACCCATCTACTGTCTCTCTACCCTTCCTCCTTTTTTCTTCTCCCGGGGTCCATGAGCTTCCTGCCTCATTAATCACAGGGCCGGGCCAGACTGGCCCATAAACCATTAATGAATTTTTCTTTCTCTCTCTCTCCTTCTTTTCCGGAACAGTGGGCTTGTGAACCTGCTGTCTCCTGTCACAGACACAGATCTAGAGATAACTCCGTGACAATTATTGGTGGAGAATGTAGGCAGACTGAACTGAATCTGAATTTTTCTTAGAGTCAGGAGGTTCCAGAATGCTGTAGATAGCTTCCACCTGCATAGATGTCACGATTTTCTAATTTTGCTATTGGTATTCCACATCATAACATCATGTACGGCACAGGTAATTAAAGAGTTAATACTCCAGTTTCATAGGTTGACAACTTTCCAGATAACTGCTTCTCAAAAGAGAGGAAGAACTACATATTCCAGAGGACCTCACGGTCAGGGAAGGAAGATACATCACAAAAGTGAGGGGATCTCTCTCTCTCACTGGCTGGCAGAGGGTGTGGGTGTGCTTTCAAGCTGTGTGCCTTCATTCAAGTAGGCCTTTTGGTTTCAGAAACTCTCTCTCTTATTTTATTTGATTTATTAGCCTCAATTTCGATTAGATTGTATTATTATTGTGTATATCTTGCATTCCGATATCATAGTTCGTAAAATAACTTTTCCTCCTTAGATTGTTGCCGCTGCTCCTTTTTTTTTTCTCCTTCTCTGAGCCCAGCTCCCATTTTTCTACCCCTTTCATTTTCCCTTCCCATATTTGGGAGCCAGGGGACGCACAGGCTTACTGCCACCCTGTCACCAGCATAGATTGATCTAGATAACTCTGCAACAATAGATTAGATTATAAGCCAGGTGGTGTGCAAGACTCTAGACACTGTACCGAGTTTTTTTTTCTTTTTTCCCCTTCTTTCTTTTCCTAGCAACTGCCAGCTATGAGCCTGTTCTTCCTTTTAAGAACTTTGTATAAAGGATTAAAGACCGTTATGTTTCTTGAAACACATTGGTTTCTTATTAGGTTCATCATTTTCAGTTTAGGAGTTGCATGTATGTGTAACCAGTTAAGGGCACTGATGGAGATAACTTCCTGGTACCTATACACCCCAGAAGGATTAGCTATTTTAACAGGCAAGACAATGTCTAGACTGGTTTCCAGGTTTTCTTCTCAGCTCTTTATGCATGTTTGGAATGCCAACCCTGGGACCATGTTTTCAATCTCTCTGAATGTATTCCTCCTAATAATAATGTGTATTATGTGGAGGAAGCTTTTCCCAAAACCAAAGAGTATTGAGTGGCAGGGAATATAGAGAGGTTTAGGAGAAATCTAAGAACTGTGGGAAATCCTTGTGTCATGGGATTTCACTCTTGAACATGTGTGGGATCCTGAGAAACTCAGTGAGTATTTGAGTCAGGGATGGTGCGACTTAGGCAGATTTGAGGAGGAACGGCTTATTTGGGGCTTGGCTTGTGCTTACCGAGCTCAATATAATACTATTCTGGAGAAAGAGAGTTTCCAAGTTGAGATTCAAACCAAAGGGGGAAGCCTCCAAGTCAAACCTGATCGATCACAGGAAGCACCAGTAACCATGTCAGTCATCCCTGTGGAGGGTCAGAAATTGAAATGGGTGTCCTTGCATCTAGAACAGAAAGAAGAAGTGAAGGAATTAGAGAAAGATCCAGGTGAGGGGCCCTCCCCAAAACCACCATCATCAAGAAAAGCAATGGGAAAAAAGTAAGAGATGTGGAGGGGAGAGTGAAGAGGAGGAGGAAGTCACTGTTACCACTATTCATCGACCCCTGAAAATAACTGAAATCCAAGGCTCAAGAAAGGAGTTTATATGGTGAAACTATTGTCACCTGGTTGCTCTGGTGTTGGGACAATAGGGCCAGCAGCATGTTCCTGGATGGTAATGAAGCTCTCCAACGTCATGCATGTGTAGGAGAACAGAGACTTGGGGCTGGGAAAAATGTCAATCAATTTGGGGACTCATTGTAATAACCTTTTCTTGGAAATCTAATACATATGTAAGCAGCTTGTTCTTTAAGTATGTGCCTTTCTTGCCCTCTGGAATGCAGGCTAGGTGGGAATACCCCCTCTGTATCCAGCATGCGCACAGCGCTGAGTAAACATACCTGCTTTATGATTACTCTGTGGTTATAGAGTTTGATTCCACATGTCAGGCTGAGAGAGCTGGGGATGTTCAGCCTGGAGAAGAGAAGGCCCCTAGAAGACCTGGTAGCTACCTTTCAGTATCTAAAGGGGATGCTGTAAGAGGGAAGGAGACAGACTCTTTTGAAGGATCTCTTGTGATAGGTCAAGAGGAAGTACTTCTAAACTAAATGAGGGGAGATTTAGACTGAATATAAGGAAGATGTTTTTTAGAATGTGTGCAGTGAAATACGTTGCCCAGAGGGGTGAAGAATGCCTTATCTCTGGAGACGTTCAAGATCAGGCTGGACGGTGCTCAGAAGAGCCTGGTCTAGCTGTACATCCCTGTTTTTTGCAGAGCAGTTGGACTAGATGACTTTTAAAGGTCTCATCTAACTCAAAAGATTCTATGATTCGATGATAAGGAGCTCCACATTGAAACATAACTGCAACTCAGTTGAAAACTACCTATGCTCCAAGCAGAGGTTAGTGTTAAAGTGAACTTCAATAGCACCCCTACAGGATACATATCCCACAGATATTGCATCCATATCCACAAGAGACCAAATCATAAGGCAATGGGGCAAGTATTAAGTCATCCTTCAGGTTGCAGCCTAGATCTTGAGAACAGAACTAAACTGGTGGCCAGCCTTCTCCCCTTCAGCACAGCTCAGGAACTTTCTGGGACATAAGTGTGAGAGGAAGCCTCAGATGTGGTTGGTCAAAATCATTAAGGCTTATTAGTGTAATCAGAGCCCTGATGCTATCTCACATACTGTTGTGTGGCAAAGATGGTTTCAATCCATGAAAAGTGGAAAGCTTCTGGTGAAGAAATTAAGACTTTTGTCACCAATGCCAGCCATTTCGGAAAGCTTCAAGTAGGAAAAAACATACTTCTGTTTGGGGACAGCCAAGCCTTGGCCCAAAACTTAGTCCCCTTCTCTTCACTTTTTCTTGAATAGTAGAGGATATAGAGCCAAAACAGACCTAAAAGAATACTGAGTACAGAAGAGGGTGTGGAAATACTGCCTTTCATGAGGAAAACAAAAGCAAAAAACTAATAACAATACAGGTATAGGAAGAATACAATTCCTACTCCTCTGAGAGCAGTTATGCAGAATGCTAGAAGGAAAATCTGCAGGGGACAACAACAACAACAACAACGACAAAAAAGATCAACTTCCATCAAATCGAGTTTTTTCCATATTAAAAAAATTAGGGCTGTGGTTCACTCATCATAAATTTCTCATTTGATGAAGTCAGCTTTGTAATATCTATATCCTCTAGTGAAAATTGAATTTTTTTGAACTGCAAGCTGCTCTCAGCAGGAAACCTTACTTGTCAGACTTAGCACTGCTTGTCCATAAAGTGACTCAGCCACTGCATACCATCAACAGGCCAAATGGATGAATTTGCCAGAATTAAAACAGACGCCCAAAATCCAACTGTGGAGTGTAGTATAAATTAGTGGGGAGTGGAAGAAGTTAAAATCTTGTTTCTTTAGATTCACTTCAGATCCTCAGTGTATCCAGATGACCTTTTTTAGAATCTATGATTTTTCCTTTCTTTTCCTCTCTTTTACTGTTATGAAAGGTTCCTTGTTTAGGGGTGGTTTATTTTTTGTTTTTGTGTCTGGTTTTTTTATTTTTACTTTTGGAGGTTTTTGATTTTGGGGTTTGTGTATGTGTGTGTTCCTTTCCTTTCCTTTCCTTTCCTTTCCTTTCC
>PPHD01023978.1:0-12281 GCA_002909625.1 Bambusicola thoracicus
CCAAGTGTCAGTGAGAGCACTGTGACCAGCCACAAAGCTGCTGGGCATCCACAACAACCTGCATGAGAACTCAGAAGAGACCCAAAGAGGGATTGTCTCAGCCAGACTGATGGGCAAGGACATTTCCAGTGTCCAACCAAAAGGAATCCATACAGGCACCAAGTGAAACAAGTGCCTCCCACCCACATGATGCCAGACTGTAGCACCTTCCCAAAGAGCTCCTGAGCCCCCTCTGGGTCTAACACTGTAATTTACTCACAGTTCTTATATAAAAGCTCTGCTATACGAAGACTTGTCTGCGTGTGGTTTTCTGTGATAAAACACGATGACCAAGGAGATTTCTTCTTAAAGTTCTGCTCCTTTAGCATAGCAAAACAGGAAGTTTTCACTTAAAAACCTCAAGTAAAGAAAGATAAGGTTCCCACACACACCCCAAACACCTCCTCCCATGCACCTTCAACCAAATAAAGCCAATAGGGCAGCCAGCAGGACGAGGGAAGTGATCATCCCTTTGTAGATGGCACTGATAAGGCCACACTTTGAGTACCACACTCACTTTTGGGCTGCTCACTGCAGAAAGGACGTCACTCCTTCCATCTCTATTCATAGTATACAAAGAGAAAAAAACAAACAAACCAGCTTCACAGTCATATGATCCACAAACACCAGTAAATGCATGGGACAGCCCTCTGCCAGCACCATGAACATGGGCCAAAGAATTGATCAAGACACCAGCATAAGACAGATGAGGATGGCCATTGCTCAACATGACAATGGTTAGAAATAGGAGGGCACTCTGCAAAGTCTGGAAAGACTGTTTCCTCCCTGCCTTCAACTAACTGTACAGATGCTAAGAACTGCTATGTGCTGTAAATATATGATGTAATGAACTGAGAAAGCAGGTTGAAAGTAAAAGCATTTAGAAGTGTTTGGATTTTTTTTTGTTGTTGTTTCATGTTTGTGGGTTTTTGTTGGTTTTTGTTTTGTTTCGGGGCGGGGGGAGGTTGGAGTTGGTTAAAATAAACTGCTTACTGGCAGCTCTCAGCATTTGCTAATTACATCTTATCAGTCATCTTCTTTCCCCCTACAGGCAGCCAATGCCATCCCCAAGCCCAGAGGAAGAGGTCCCTTAGTGCCACAGGGAGGCACCAAGGCTGTCCAGGAACAGGGCAGTTAAAACCAGCTAAAAGTTAATATTTACAAGTCCAGATGAGTCAAATGCAGAGAAAAAACACCGCATGCTCTCTCGTGTTTTATCAACATTTCTTGATTTATTTAAAAAGTTGGGTAGAGTATGAGTAATTAATAGACTGCCATACGCCCATATGCTGCATCTGCTACAGCAATTTATTCCTATGGTTATTTTATTACTTTCTTTGGGAACTGAATGAGATAAGGATCAGCATTCCGACACTTGGAAATCAGCCCTTTTCCATGGCTGTCAGAAGGAAAGCAGGAATTAATCCTGTAATTTCATTCTAAAAACAAGCCCAGTGAAGAGAAAAATATTGCTTCTCCGTTCGTAAGAGGGGAAAGGAAAGTGTTTGGAAGAGAAGTGGCCTTATTATGCTGGCAAGCCTACAGCCCATGAGATCAATGTTTTGATGAGCACAAGGACTGGTGCCAGAGGGGGACGGGAAGGAGGAGAAAAGACTTCAATGAGCTGCAAGCATGGGGAGAGCAAGAGGCCGGGAGGCGGACTGAGGATGAACCTGGTCAGGTGGGTTGAGGAAACAGGGAAGCAGAGTGCACTGATAGAGGATGATCAGAGTTAGTGAGGAGCAGGGGACCTCACATGTGGATTCTGAAGGCTGGGAGAAAATGGCTGCTCTCATCTGCAAGGGCAGAAGCGATAGCAGGGAGTTAAGCCAAGGAAGAGAATTGACACAGCACAGAAGAAGACAGCACAGACCTCAGCGTGTCTAGCTTTGAAGGCATACCTTCATGAAGGGGACTGCAAAGGGAACAAACAAAACTCGGTGTATTTCTGGGAATAGCTTGCTAACTATGGAGAGATCTCCAGCTGGGTACAGCAGCGCTCTTAAGTGAAGGGCAGAGGAAACTTCTGGATCCACTGACTGGCTTTTTTTTCTCACCCCACTGCAAAAGGGCTCCTGCACATCAGCAGCATCAAGTTGTCTCCCACCCCATGGCTGAGTCTGCCATACAGATTTATTTCTGGGCTCACAAATTGCTTCGAGGTGGCAGCTCTGCTCCGGCTGACATCGCCTGGCTCACAGTCCTGCTGCAGTCCCAGTTTCTAGGTCAGGAAGCACAGAGTCACTGCCTGAAAGTAGAGATAATTCTGGAAGAAAGGACTCCCACATCTGGAGATGTGGAAAGGTGATTCTAACAAGCTTGGCTTCATTGAAGCCCTTCTGATCTTACCAACAAACAACTGAACATAAAGACAAATCTATACTCTTTTAGAGAAGACACTGAAGAGTAACCTTGGGGGAAAAGGAACAAAACCAAAGAAACAACCACCATACACAGAGAAACCTGGCTATGCAAGTCTCCCCAATTTAAGCCCAAAATGACAAACAGTTCAGCGATAACCCAGCACGTCAGTAGGAGAGAATGGCAGCTCTCCATCTCCCACCATAACCACAGCTCCATCCCCAGAGCCTGAGCACCCACCATGGAGCCTCGATCCCAAAGAATCTGCTCGAAGCCATCGCTCACAACCTCGCCTGGGTCTTGTGATCCCAACTGCGAACAAAGCCTCTCTTAAATGTGGTTTGATTGACGCAAATCAAGAGCTGAGCGGGTGATTCATAGTTGTCAGACCGTAACGCTCGCATAAAAACAGCATGTGGACAAACTTGCTGATGCACTCAAATGCTCAGCACGTACCGTGAGAGGCAGAGCCGAACACAGACCTCTCCATAACGTCATCTTTAGTCCCCCTCCTCCCCTCTAGGACAGGATTTGGATTTTCCTAGGTAACAGAAAGCATCACAATAAATCTCCAAGCATAGAGAGTGTGCAAAAGGCATTTTGCTGTGCTTCCCTGCAGCTTGGCAGGAAACATTAATATACTGAACAGAGCGAAGGCATAATCCAAGCAGAGCTCAGGGATAGCCCATAACCACACCCCATGCATTTTCTGCAGTTGGACACAGTTGCCACAGTGCCAGCCATGCATTCTGACCTTTCTATTCCCAGTTGCAGCCTACTCCCTTTTCCTTTATGGTAGACATTCTTGCTTCCTTCTCCTTTTCCCTTCCTCCACATGAACGCACAGGACAAGATCATATAGGAAGACCCAGGGAACTACAGGACCATCAGCCTGAGCTGGGTGCCAGGGATTGTCACAGAGCAGAACATCCTGAGTGCAATCACACGGGACGTATGGGTCAACCAGGGGATCAGGCCCAGCCAGCACGGGTGAATGAAAGGCAGGTCCTGCCTGACCTCTATGATTCATGGACCTGCTGGTGGATGAGGGAAAGGCTGCTGATGTAGTCTATCTACTCTTCAGCAAAGCCCGTGGCACTGTCTCCCACAGCATCCTGCTGGAGGAGCTGGCAGTCCGTGGCTTGGACTGGTGCACTCAGAAAAGAAATGGCTGGAGGACTGGGCCCAGAGAGTGGTGGTGAATATGATGCAACTCCATGCCTTCTTCACATACACAGCAGTCCGACTGGACAGCCAGCTCTCTGGAAGGAGCTGACATGGTTGCACAGATGTTTATACCAAAAGCACATTTCCTACTTCAACAACGTCGCCTCTGCCCCAAAATTAGGACTAGAATCCTAAAGCATACAAAAGCAGTAGCCCTTAAATGGGGTCTAAGAGAGGTGCAGCCAGGCTCCATCCCTTCCATTTGCACAGCCAAACTGCCTTCACCTGTGCTCCCAGCGCTGACCGGGTCCTTTCCCCAGGTGCTCAATCGGTGGTTCAGGCCGTGACTCAACAGCTCCCATACAACAGCACTGCAGTCTGACTTCTCTCCGTTACTGCAGCCTAAAGAAGTCTTCCCACCCAGACGGGACCAACGGATCTACTCACCAAGATGGAGGTCGGGAGAGGAGAGCAGAATCGCAGAAGAAAATATGTCAGAAGGACAAACATCACGAAGGAGTGAATTACAGCACATTTAGCACCGCATCGCTGATGTGGCCAGCCCTCCTCGGTTTCTGGTTTAGTCATCATTTAAAAACAAACGCAACCTAAAGCACAAAACCCTCATGAAATTAGCTGATGAAGCACAGCAGCACGTCGCTGGAAAGGAAATTAAGAAGCTAATCTGACATGCTGTTTCTCGGTATAAACACACAGGGTCCCACGTTGGCTTTAAGCACTCTGTCAAACACAGCCACTGGAGCTGAACAGCCTCGAGGCTCCAGGTATTACAAGCCACTACAACAAGTGGCGCCTGAAAACCTTCTGACAGCTCATGCATTCTCAGAGACCCCTCAGCAAGTATGGCTGCAAGTAATGAGGGGCTGTGGAAGAGCAGCACTGGAGCAAGCCACGTCACCAGAGCTCCCACAACCTCTGAACTGGTAGCTTTAAATTCAGGGCCTACGCTCACATGAAAGTCCCCTTTCTCTGCTTTTTAGTAAGCGATCTGATCGACTGCAAGATTTCTTTAAGGTAGCATCGAGTTCCCACTTGCTATGAGCAGAACACCAAGCACCCATGCAGCCATGGCTGGATTTGCATCCCGTGACACTGCTGCCCAAGAACCTGGCAGGCTGTGCCTTCAGCTGTGCTCTCCAAACAACAGATTGCCTCTTGTTGCGCTGGCCAAGGGAAGAGAGGAAGGGATTTTCAGCAGGATGCTACCAGCAGCTGTCTGCGAGTGTCAGCAGCTGGAAGCCAAGGCCTGTTCTCTTAAAATAGAGAGGGCAGCAGCAGCACGCCGTGCAAGGCAAGACAAGGTGACAGACAAGAACAAATCAGTGCTTTCCAATATGGTCCCTGCAGGACGTTTCTATAGCTCCTGGGGCCAGGGCTTAAGAAAACATCAGTGTGACTAATATAGTTAGGAAGTCCAGAAACTGAAGCTTGTGTTGTTTTTGGCTTAGTGCAGCGAATCAGCTTTAATGACGACCTGCAGTCAGCTCTAGAAATTTTCTTTCTTCTTCACTGACATCCATGACAAGAGTTTATGAGCAGGGCTAAAATTAAAAATAAAGCATTTTTCCCTGCTGTGGCGAACGCGTAAGCATCCATTGACATCTTGTAAAAGGAGACCAACAAACGCTATTTCAAAGCAATTCCATCACCCCTTTGTATGTCACTTCTCCCTGAGATTTCACATTGGAAGTTTTACACTTCGTACATCCACGACCATGGATTTTCCACTACCGGGATTAATTACTGTGGGAAATAACTGCCATAAGAGGAAGGATGTATTGTTTTATCACAAAAATTATGACTTATAGGTTAGGATAACAGCAAGAACACATTCAAAGCAATACTGTTGGGCCTCCCCGGTCTGAAACACAACTTACACATGTTACACCCCCAATGGCATTCCAAATCAGGGTGGTTACTATCACACCATTTGTTCGCTTCTTTGTCTAGTGGCTCTTTATAAAGACTTTTCAGAGGCTTGGTGATACCTTGGGCTCCCTCTGAGGAGCCAGAGCCTATTGAGGACCCCTGGCACCACAGCAGAGCAGCTACTAACTGATACACAAATGACACGATGCAGTCTGAGATTATTCCTCTGGCATTTGAGTTGAAGGCTCATACCAGAACTCAAAGGCTCACACCAGAACTGTGTAACATGGTTGAAGAACACCATGCCTTCCAATTCTCCCAGCACAGCCTTCCAGGCAGGACCAGCATCCCAGAACCCCTATCAGAACAGAGCTTCTATGCACACTACAGCAGGCTCCAAAAGCACCATTTGCAACCCAAAACAGCTTGCAATCAGTAAACAGATTACGGCAACAAGTTGACAAGTGGGAAGAAGAGCTGTCCTGTTTATTTCAGAAAGGTTTCATTTCTAGCTGAGCTTTTCCTGTTTTTAAATACTGTACAGTAATAATCTACCTTCTTCTCTAAGCACCTCCCCCTTTTTCAATCTCAACTGTTAAATAAAATAAAAAGACAGCAAACTACAGCCCGTGGAGAGTAACGTGGTTGGAGGTTTTATTGACACTTGTTTGGAATGACCTGGGTAGCTCTCACAGCTTCATTGCTAGTGAATAATGGAAAGATTTGCAACCCGAAGTCGCTGAACAGCGTTTTACATATCTATGAGAAGTAGGCAGGTCTTTTTTAGGGTGTTCACTCCTCGACTTCCCTATGTTAACGTTAGGAATTAGCAAGAGCACACTGAGCAGAAGGGCAGAATAAGGGGCATTCAGTGCCACGTGAGAACAGCAGATAAGGTGACAGACGGAAGAGACACCACGACAAAGGTCTGTGCTCAGACCTCAGGAAGAGTTTCACACCAATAGCTACAAACCACCAAATGCAAAGCAGAAGCATGTTGGTTGAGAAACGCAAAGCACGAGTAGTGCTGGAGTAAAACCTGCCACAGACTGTTCAATCTCTTCTCTCTGACATTAGAGAACCTCGACTTTAGATGGGAGAAATAATAAATAACGGCTGAAGAAAGGAAGCTTGTTTTCCCTACATCCTCAGACTCCTACTGGGAAGGGAAGAAGGCAGGCAGTCGAACCTGCAACACAGAAGGACCTCTCTGGACTTCCCAATCCAATGGAAACGCTCACCTAAAAGCTCCGCAAATCCCAATTACGGGAAATAAAACATTCCCCTTTACTGGAAGTGAGCGCAGGCAGAGGCCTTGACACGGCTGCCAGTATCTTCATCTGGCTGTAAAAGCTCACAGTGCGACCGAGGAAAAAGAAAGCCCTGCTGTCTGTGTAATGAGTTACCAGGCTATGCAGAAAAATAGGATGAAGCAATAAGAAATCAGGAATGGCCATCAATGCCGTGGCTCAAGGCTGCGATACCTCGACTCCTCTGTGCTCCACGTAGTTGGAACTCCTCGTACTGGTTTATTTTTTGCATGCCTGTCAACAAATTCATCTGATATAAGGTCGTTAAGTGACTGCCATGTCTATATACGTCTCTGGATCTGATCTCAAGCATGCTTTTGACACGTGCAGCTTCAGTCATGCTAAGTTGCCAGCTCTGAATAATGCAGAATGGTAAGAGTTTTCCAGATGCACGAGGAACCAGCAGCTACAGGAATCCCCTGGGAGCTCTGGCTGATCGGTATTTGAGAAATTAAGATGATCTATTTGGCAATTAGGGGAAGGAAAGGGAAGGTGGTGTTATTTAAGAAGTGAACGCTAGCAGCAAGACCTGTGCCACTGTGGGAACCACTCTCCCTTCGAGGAACAGCTCCCAATCCGTGCCCACGCCTGCAAAGCAGAGGCGGTCACTTGGGTTGCTTTCCCTGCAATGCTGCTGCTTGGCACTGCTGCTGTTTGCAGCCATGCACAGCTCAAGGTGCAGCAGCAGCAAAGTGAATGACTTGTTTTCGCTATCACTGATCTATACAGCATGGATTACATAAACAGTTGTTTCTTGCTCATTCCCACTCCCCCAGCATCTCCCCTGATAGAAACGTGCTTGTCAATACAGCAGCTGCCATCAGGCAGCAGAGCTGTTAGCAGCTGCAAGGTCTGTGGCTTGGAACTCTAGGTGAGCTTTGTGAAGACGTGCAGAAATACAGCTGTGAGGCTGTCACAGGCAGCTGTATCCAGGAACAGGAGAGCACTAATCTCTTCCCACACTGCTCTCCTGCAGTTTAATCAGAGCACAAAACCAGTTTTCCCACTTTCAATTGCTGGAAATCCCAGTTGGAGCACATCTGCACCAGTCTTCTGGAATTTTTATAGCAAACTTCTATTTAGATTCCACTTTCCTGTGTGGAAAAGGTAGTCCTACCTCTCTCAAAGCCATTACCTGTGTGTCAATAGAGAGTTATTTTCTGCATGTACCCTTACCTTTCTGCATCTCTGCGTGGAGGACACAGCTACAACGTGCCCTGGAAGCAGACACAGCGCAGTGCATACAGAGCTGCCAACCTCTCTCGTCTCGGTGCTGTAGGACTGGACCATCCCGCTCTGCAGGGCTGCCAACCACTCTGCCTCAACAGCATTGTGAAGAAGCAACCCCAAATGTCAGGAGAAGCGGTTCATTTGTTTAAGACAGCAAAAAAGCCTCACTGGCAGTGAGAAGAGGAACCGCTGCCGGAGACAGAGTGTGCTGGTGACGGCTGGGAGCTCCAGGAATAGCCGTGCACGGGCAGAGATCAGTGGGTGAGGTGGTCAAAGGTACAAACAGCTCAGCGTGCCGAGGGCTCGCGTTCACTGCTGGAACACCTGCAGCTGACACCAGTCCCTCAGCGAGGAGAAACGCTGAGAGATGTGCTTCCTTCTCTACCCCCCTGGAAGGGAACAAAACCTTTCTGCACCTATCTGTCTCACCAGGCTCAACACGAAGCACTCCACCGCAGCTGCCCTCCAAGAAGAAGTTCCTGCTCCACAGTCAGGGGGCATCTCCTCTGGCACACACAGGCCTCAGCTGCTGCAGCTCCCCAGTGATGGTATCAGAGCAAACAAGGGCTAGAAACCTGCTCTAAATAGGCAGAGATGCAACAAGTGAGCTGTTAAACACACGTGTGAGTGCCTTCTTTTATCTGGCATCAGCTAGTGCACATCTTGTGTCTTCTGAGTCAATCAGGCTATCAGAGCTCCATCAGACAAAGACCCAATGGCTGCATTTTAACTTTATGGTGCAAGGAGAGTCCCCTGCATGCAGATTTCTTATTTCGGCATTTTAAAATTTAATTACAGCTTGAAGAAGAGAACGTGGTTAGCATATATTCAGAGCTCAGGGCTCTGAAACTTGCTTTCATCCACAGATAGAAGCCACTGGGAAAAAAAGAAAAAAAGAAAGAAAATCTTTGTTTTCCCATCGGTGATTTACCCAGCTTAATTTTGCTA
Organism: Bambusicola thoracicus; assembly: GCA_002909625.1. Lineage (NCBI taxonomy): Eukaryota > Metazoa > Chordata > Aves > Galliformes > Phasianidae > Bambusicola > Bambusicola thoracicus. The sequence continues at coordinate 8,946 of PPHD01023978.1, forward strand.
GTTGTGCATTGCAAAATCAATGCTTACCTAAAGAGCAGCCTGTTGAGCAATGTGCTCCATGGCGCTGTTGCAACTGAAGCCAAGCTGGACGATGTGCTCAGGAATACCCTCTGCCTGCTTCCCCCCTCAGGTTCTGCTTCATTCCACCACCAGGACAACTCCACTCCACTTTGCAGGATGGCAAGCACAGAGCACACCCATCACAGAGCAGAGGGAATCACAACAAACACAACCACTGGACATCAACTTTCAGCTCAGCTTTTAGCAGTTTGATTCTCTACTTTCCAGACCAGGATTTCCAGTCTTTAACCAGGAGTATTCATTCTGTGCTAAGCACACACACAGCTGCCTCTCCTGTGCCACCCTTTGCATAGCTTAGACCTTTCTTTCAGGGTCCACAAGTTTCTCATCAGAACATGTGCTTTAAAACCCAGAGGATCTCAAGTGACCAGAGAGCATTAAACCAGCAGGCCTACTGAGAATCACAGAAAGGCCTGGGTTGAAAAAGACCACAGTGATCATCGAGTTTCAACCCCCCTGCTATGTGCAGGGTCGCCAACCACCAGACCAGGCTGCCCAGAGCCACATCCAGCCTGGCCTTGAATCCCTCCAGGGATGGGCATCCGCAACCTCCTTGGGCAGCCTGTTCTTGAAGAACTTGTACTTGAAGAGAATTATCTGAACATCCATTACTCCTTTTCATCTCTGCATGAAAAGAGTCATGTACCGACCAAAGACATTACCAGCACTTTCCTGCAGCCTCAGAGCCATTTCTCCCATTGCAGCCCGCATCTGCACAACAGATGGCCAGCAGGTACTTTACTCCCCTTGGCACTTAAAGAGAGCAAGTTCAAGTCAGCCTGTTGCCCTAGCTTGTAATATACAAAATATCTGTGTAAAGGAGAAGTTCTGTTGAACCAGTGCTATCCCTGCATACATCACCTTGGTAAAGAGCACGCAGAGACAAGGTGCTTGCTTCCCCATGGAAGATGCATACATCTGTATGTCCATGTATGTGCAGATATTTAACAGCAGCAGAGTTCCCATTTTTCACAAAAGCCAATGATGCTGCTTCAACACACGCAGACTGTTCTATTACTCCTCCACGTATGCGCTCCACTGAGCTCTCACTAAGCACGGAGAACAGCAGCAGGGAGGACAGCTTGCTCTGGCATTGGAAGGCACTCTTCACATCCATCACAGTGAGGAGGTGCCTTCCCTGCTCCCTCCCCTTCGTGCTGAAAGGTTCATTTATTCAGGAACCGACTGCAGCGGTTCTCTAGCTTACCTGGGAAGGCTTCCCATTCACCACAGGCGAGCGGAGTTCTCAAGACATGAATGTCTGTTTTATGAACATCTGCACTCCATGAATGCTCCGAGTAAGATGTGTATAAATGCAAGGATTGTGCACATGGCAATGCATTATACCTCCAAGAAAAGAAACATTAGATGCAAGATGGCAGAAAAGCTGAAACCAGCACCGGTCAGAGATCTAGTCACGTTGTCTTCTGACTCAGGCACAGCCCTAGCTAGTCCCTTCCTTTGGCATCGCCACCCAGCTCTCTCCAATGCACTCTTTCAACACAAATCAGAGAACAGCCCACAAGGTAAAGCGGTCCCCAGCCAAAAGATGGAGGGTGTGGGTACCACGGATCCCCAGCAGCCAGCCAGAACTCATGGTTCCAGCATCTTCAGCTTCCTCACTATGAGTCTGCGTAGAAGCCCCAAACCAACATCTCACGGACTACTTTACAACCTTTGCTGAGATTCAGGCAAGACAGTGGAAATCCAGACTTCTGGGGAGAAAGGAAAGAGGGAATGAAGACAAATCCTCTCCCCAGAACTGCCAGCAAAGGTCAGCAGCTCTTCTGAGCTCTGTTTTTCCAGGGCGAGATCACAGAACTTCAGAAAACAGCAGCTGCGTTTGGGCTGATGTGAAATGATCTGCTGGACTCTGTGCCATGCTTCAGATCACACAGCAAATACAAAATGCATGGCCATAGCAGCAAGCCTACAGGTGAGGTTAGATTACAAAAAGTCAGAGATACACAAGGGTCAGCAGTGGAGAAAATGGACGTTTCACTCAGGTTTCCTTCATTATTGTTTTGGTGTCAATGACAAATTAAAAGTCAATACAAAGATCCCAAGTGCATCTTCATAATCATCAAGCGACTCCAAGACTCACCACCACTGATACCTGTTGCCACAGAACAGCTCAAATCCGTAAGCAAAGGACACATATGCAAGCCCAATTAATGCCAACACCTTTTCATTACGCATACAGGAAAGTTTCTCCCATCTCCAGATGAAAATCTCTGTATTCAGGCTTGCAAGCCCTCATTCCCCACTGGGTGCGCTGGACAAAGCTGCATTGCTGAAGCAGCAGCTCTGCAAAACAGCTGAAGCCGTGCCTACAACAAATAATGGCTCTCCAGCTAAAAGGTCGGGGTTAAGTGTGTGGTAACGGGGTAAACCGAGCATGAGAAAAGACTGTTTTAGTACCTGCAACTCAATCCTCTGCTACTGGCTGTCTGTTTCATCAGGTATTGTAATAGCAGAAGCATTAACATCTCTAGCGGAAGCTGAAACTTCTCCGTAGATGCTGACCTAAGTAAAAGACCAGTATTGAGGGTGAAAAATATTCAAGTTGCAAGGTGAACTTTCTTCAGCTTGCTTGATGCGATTACTTACAATGCGCCTGAAAACATAATTTTTATTGTTTAGGCCAAACAGGTTGTTTAAGAACCATCCCAAAACCCCTCGTCCCCAGGAGCTTGGCTCCTCAGCACAGTCCCAGTAGATTTCAGGCTCCACCTGGACATGAACCCACACAGCATTTTGCTTAACTCGCCCTGGTACTTCAGCTGTGCTGTGTTCCGCACGATTAAGAAATCATAAAACATCTTTGCGAGGCAGGAGCCTACCAGCAGTGCTGCATTTTCAGCTCAACACCATGGGGTGGCTTCTTTCTTATAGCCTTATGATTTTAAAGCATCTTTATTTAGAGATCATAGGATGATGTCTTGCAGCTGTAGAGTTGACCAGGTAAAGCATTTCAGCATTTAAAGACTGTCAGGTTGATTTTATGAAGCAGCATCACTTTCACAGTAGCCTCAATCTCTCTTCTCCATGAGGTACTTCTGCTTGTTTTTTTTCTGCATGCACTCGTGCAAACTAATAAGTAAAAAATCCAAGCAGGAACTGAGCTGAATTCCTCTTACTTCCAATGGCAAACTGCTGCGGTATTCACAGACCAATCCTTTATTCCATCTGAACTGCTATGCCGACCAACAGCAGCACCTCTTTGCTTTCTGAATGACTGGAAAAAGAGATGGG